>NNCF01125920.1:755049-788036 GCA_002313205.1 Laupala kohalensis | reverse complement strand
ATATATATATATATATGTATGGGGGATACGGCAGGAGAGAACAAAAAAAAAGAAATAATTGAAGAAGTTCATAAACAGAATGTTTCGGACAACGCAAGTCCTGGACCTGATATTGCGACGACAAGATGAATTTCGCGAAGTCGACAGCCTGTAAGGAATATGATTCTAGAAGTGGGGAATAAAGTGATCCAAGGAATTTGGTGCGCGAAAGATTCTTCATGACGATGGAGAGCTACCGAGTAGCGGATTGTGCTACCGAATACGTTGCTTCCCGTGCCATAGATTCGGTCACATGATCCAATTTTGTCACGAGGGAAATGAAGTCTGAGGCCATTGCACAGAAGATGGCCATCGGTGAGAAAACTGCCCCAAAATAGGACGCAGTTCTCGAAAAGCAATCACAGAACGTCAAAGGAAATCAAACCGAACTGATGAACTTTTAGACGAAAATGAAAGTGTTAGCCAGAACATCTCACAGGCGAGCAGAAGAATTGGCAGATCAGCGGGAAAAAGACGAGTAGAATCGTCTTGAATCGAGAAGAAAAAGAGCGGTACAATCGTCCCAACAACGCCAAGAGCAATTAAATCGTATTCAGTTGCAATATCTGAATGATCGAACTTCATATCACAGAATTGCTTTCTCATACGAACCGGATATTCACGCAAATTCGTTCAAATCGAAAAAAATGGACAAAATTTTTCCGTACTGCAAAGCAATGAAATTTAAAGGAGAAACCCCGAGAATGTGCTGCGCCGGCAGAAGAACGATGCCGCGGATTTAGGTTGAGATCACATAGTGGCACGGTATCCTTAGAGCTAGGATGGGAAGGGCGAGACGTAAAAATAACGTAAAAAGATTGATATTAGGGCCGTTGTGTGTCCTGAGATGAATAATTATATTTCCAATCACATTATGTTTCTACATTATGTACATTATGCACGAAGTGAGGCTTAGGAAGAGCGTGACATGAAAAATTATCGAAAATGTCAGGTAAGAAGGGATTTTACGAAAATTCTCCCTGGGGGGGGGGTGAAATGGGAAATTATTTTCTAAAAACTTTTTATCAAATACTTCAGTGAAATTGAGGGATTAATTCACCCGAATAATATCAAACCTCCACCATTAATGGATAGCATTTTTACTGGATATCAATGTGAGAAAGAATACAGTTACAGACTTTTTACAAAATTCACGCGAGCAAAGCCGCAGGTATCCGCCCAGTAAAAGAGAAAAGGTAAATATTAAATAATTCACTAGAAAGGAATGGCACATACATCTTACAAATAAGTCACAGAACGAACACGATCATACGATCTGAGTACATTGGCGCACACGTGCATGAAAGTGATGTTGAGGTTGGCAACACATTTAAGTTTCTCAAACATACGGAATCACTGCCAACGCATACGCTAGGAACGCAAAAAAATAGTATCATTCTCCTTAGGAATCGATGGAGAATGATTGTGTTGGCTACATTGTGTACCAACCTCAAAGCAGTTACACTGGAAGTAAATAATTAAATAAATAAATGATTTACTATCATATAAACGGATACCAACCACGTATGATCATCACAACTACGTGTGTGGAAAATAATGAATTGATTAACAGTTGCTATCTTACAATAAACAAAGTCCGTGCCTTTCCGTTCACGTCTGTTTTTCTTAGGTTACATTCTTTCGATGCAAAGTTATCTGACTCCAAGTATTCCAAGATATCATCATCCACGGAGCCATAAGCTTTGCTAAAATATAGAAATGAGAGAATAGAGACACTGCCACTGTCCATTCATTTCGAATGTCCCCAGTTACTTTAACAATGCTGTTTCTGTGCTCCTACCACCTCTAAAACCAGGTTGGCATTGATTCAACAAACGATGTTTTTTGAAGAAAGTGGATAATTTGCTTATTTACTATTTTTTCGAGAACTTTTCCACGTGTAGGGTACACGGAAGAAATATATTTTTCATATATGAAAAATGAACCTTAACCCAGTAGGTACGTGTGGAACCGGTTCTTAAGTGCACGCAGCATTGTGTGCCACCTGATTCACTTATCTCCTGTATAGGGATATGTCTCAGGTCTTCCGGGTTTTAGGTCTGGGTGGGAATGGTGAACAGTTGTGGAAGGCGAACGGGTGGTGTAGTGGTTAATACCCCTGCGATCAATGCATTTTCCCAGCCATTTTCACCTGACAGAATGTTATCACTTACCTTAACGTGTAGGGTAAATATATGCATAATAACGACCCCATCCGTTGTCCAAACATTCTTCACTGAGAAGCGCTGCGTTGTCGCTCGGAGAATCTCAAGCCTCTGGCGCATCAGATCTTCCTGAATAGTAGTCCCACTGCATTCAGCAGCCTCTTCACCGAGAAAAATTCATTCCGTTTCCTGTAACTAACGAATTTCACTATAATCGGTCGTTTTTTTCCATCGGCTTTTGGGTTTACTCTATGATTACGGTCGATATCAACGAGACAGAGAGGAATACGTATCTGTTTCGCAACCTCCAAAGCTAGTTTGTCGGTATCTTCACCTGGAAGATCCTTCCTGCACATACAGTACACATAACATGTTTGTTACTAGTAGTTTAGGTTCTGCGTTGATAAATCAGTCAGAACTATATATATATTCTATAAAAGTCTCACACATCGAACGAAACAGTTTCAGCGTCCAGCCTTCCTCAGCCACATTGATAATAAATTAGTCTTCTCTTTCCGGAGTACGTTGACTGACCTGTAGATGAAGGAAAGAAAAGTGATAGGAAAATTTAAAATTGAATTTTGAAGAATTCTTAGAAATCTTAGAAATACTGTGACACTTCTCTAGTATTTAAAACGTTGACACATAATAAAGAAAAGAGAAAGAAACAGTCACTCATGTTGGACGAACAGTTTCGGCTTCCACCTTCGTCAGCCTCATAGATAATTCATTTGTGCTAAAACTGGACCACCTACTCCCAATTTGAGGGGGGAGGGGGTAACTTATAAATATTCAATAAGAAACCCATTTTTATTTCAGATTTTTTGGGAAAAAAATACGTAACTTTTGTTTACCTGATGGATGACACTGAAGTCGTTAGAATAACATTTTCAACAAATTTTGAGAATTGCATATCACATGAGAAAAGAAAATACGTACTATATATTTAAAAAGAGGTTCAAATGAAATCAAACTAGGCTTCTCCTCCGATTTTTATACTTTCCTGATTCAATTTTTCAAAATAAGATAATAACTTTCAAAATAAGACAAAGATTACTCGACATGAGATTTCGAAAAACAACCCCGTCCTGTTTTCCACTCATAAAGTACTTAAATTAACAAGTGCCAAACATCTGCTTTATAAGTTTACTCATTTTATAAGCAAAACAAGATGATCACAGTTGGAATGAGACTTCGAAAAATTACCCTCGTTCTGCTTTCTCGCCCTTACAAGAACAATCAGGTAGACCTACTTATTGGTGAAAGTAAGTATACATTGACAATAAGACTAGAATGAATGATCACACATATGACGTATGAGAAAATAGAAAATTCATTGTCCGCATGACTATTTCTTAGGTTCATTTATGCATTTCGAATCAGTCTTCACATCACAGATAGACGTTTTTTTTTATTGAAACAGATTTTGGCTTTTTTCTTATTTACGTGTTATGTGATACATGATCACTGATTTCTTTTTTAATTTCACTGATTTATGTCCTAGAAGAAGTTACTTTATAAATTTTCAAGTATTTGAATTACTGTACAGACATTATTGCCTGTAATTGACCTTTGAGTTGAATTACGGATGATTAACTTATTAAATTTGATATAAAGAAAATTTAAATAAATCATTTCAATTTTTTTTAACAATGTTGGTATAATCGACAAACGCTGATTATTTTTGTATTTAAATTACAAATAATTCGCTTAAGTTTTCGCATTTTGAAAAATACAACAGTAATTAAAATACGTGTTAAATAAATTCTCTTAAATTTAGACATTGACCTGTAAGTTGTTTACGTTCCTCGCTGGTGTCGTTACGGCACCCGTATTTATGAATGTGCGAGGAGATACAACATCAAATCACGGAAACTGTGTATGCGCAGGGTCTGCGCGTGTGCGTGACATTGGGTGCACTGGGCACTTGTCTCGGAGCGTGCCTCAAGGCTTTCTCAGCGTCGCAATCGCTCTGGCTGTTGTCGTTTGCTGGACAGACGGTCACGGCCATGTCGCAGACGTGCTTGCTTGGAGTGCCAGCGCGCCTCGCAGCGGTCTGGTTTCCTAGCTCTGAGCTCGCGTCCGCCACTGCTGTCGGCGTCTTCGGCAACCAGGTGAGTCCAACCAACAAACATTCAGTTGAAGAACCAAAAGTTTTATTCATATGTCCTTCTGTGTTAGCAGCTTTTTGGTGTGTATCGCATGTGGTGTGAGATATCCGAAAAATACTCGCGTAGTAGGTCTATGCGTAATGGATTTGATTTTGTCTTCAACTTAGTCAAAAAATGTATTTTTGTAACATGTTGTGGTGATCTGGGAGTCATTAGAAACAAAAGAACATGAGAGTTGGGAACGACTCGCGACGACTGAAAACTTTTATGAGCCAGCGTTGGGGTAGTGAAGTGTCTCAAGTGCGAATGCGGACACGAACGTTACGAACATGTGTAAAAGCGAAAAGACATACAGAAATCTCTTAAATTGCGGCGAACCACACCACCAGGCAACAGATTAATTACGATTTGTGGAATAAAAATGGGAGAAGGGACCTCAATTTAAGAGATTTCTGTATGTTTGTGAACTCCAGAATTGGAAATATCGACCTACAATCAAGTACTTCATATGGGAGTCGCCTCATATGAGGATACTAACTTCTATGAGATCATCAAAGGTCTATGGGTCTCACAAGTTTTAGTGTATATGGTAGGGCCGAGAGGTGAACGGGGTGGCGCAGTTGGTAGCGAATCAGCTCGTTAAGCTGAATCCCGAGTTCGAATCTCAGTCCATCTCCCATTTTCATTCAACAAAACATAATTAACGAAAAGGCAATAGAAAAATTGTTGAAGCATCTTGTATATTTAGTTATATACAGTGTTATTAAAAATTTGTAGTTTTAAATTCAATTATTGAACGTTACACTTAATTTGTAAAGTTTTGAAACTTGGTAATTCGGTGAAGAATGTAGTATTGCTTTCGATTATTAACTCTTCTCCAAATTTTTCGGAGCCACGCGTCCGTACAAGCCACTCCTAAGGTGCACGCTTGAGGTTTTTGCCATTTTGTAGCAAAACAGTGGTTTTCGAGAAAGTTATCTATATGACAATATATTTCTCATTAAATCTCCAACAAAAAAGTTAAAAAACATTTTTACGATACGTGCATTGTTCTCGGGCTCTAAGCTTTTCAATCAGGGGATAGTTTTCAAAATGTCAATTTATTAATCTTTTTTCGGTGCTTTTTGCATATTAAGACCTCGAAGGACCTATGTATCCGAATGTATTGATATACACAATGAAACAGTTGTCTCAATACGTATTTTGGCCAAAAGAATCCAATCTCAGTGCGACCGGGTAATACTCGTATGTATGTATTTCCTCTATTAATTCCTATGCGCGTATTGTTAATGTTTCGCTCGCGCTTGGAAGATTATATGCTTGTTGTGTCCCGGAACTTCAAAATGTATGATTATTTTTTTCCTTGTATATTGAACGTTTTATTCGATAAACCACATAAAATATCAGTTTTAACCCATTTTCGATCAATGTTGCGAAAGAATACCAACATTTTTAATTATTTTTTCGAGGATTTTTTAAAATACGTATTCGAGTATTGTACGTATTCTGTATGCTCCTGTATTTCAATAATTACCTAGCTATATTTTATATACTTATTATCTGATGTTCTTTTTGTTAAGAGGAAAAGTGACGGGACTCATTCGTTTTATTCCTGACTTCTCGAAGTGATTTGTTCATTTGCTATTATAATAATTCTAATATTTCTTTAGAAATTCTATTAAAATAACTCTTTACAGTCCATAAATACAAAAATTAAGTTGTATTACACTAAATTTTGCTGTTGCATTTTAGCAACATTGGTGTCATTTGTAATCTTTTCCGAAAACCAGACTTCTGCATACTGAGATTAGCAGAAAACCTCCGAAGACGTCTACGTACTGAGATAATGCGAAGCCTCCTTAACATTTTTCTCATGGAATTCTTTCTGGCAATCGCTTTATATTTTATAGACAATTATTCTAACTCCACCAATAGTCACTATTGTTTCATGTAATCTGCTTTGAGAAATTTCATACGAATCTTTCCTTGTGTTATAAAAAGTACTTTCCATGTACTGATTAATGATAGAGTCATACATCTGGTACATTTGTAGAAGGAGCTACAGATTTCGGGATGTGAAAAAGAAAAAGATACAAGAAGAGTTGTACCAAAGTAAAATTGTTAATCGCGTGCGAAACATGTTGCAACATATTATGTAAAGATTATGATATGTACAAGTATATTACTTGCGATAAACGGCGTTGCTACAGCAAAAGTTTCGAGTTTCTACAACAAATTGAAATTGAGAGTATTATATTTATGGAATATTATTTATTTCATAAAGAGTAGAAAACTTTAAATGTTAATTTGTTAGTTTGAATGAATGAATGAAAATATTGTCTTTCCAACTTTTCTGTGCTATTTATGTTTAATGGGTGTTAACGTTAGTAAGTCCAGCGATCATTGTGAGTATCGATTATTCTCTGGAGAAGAACATTATACAAATATATAATAATTCGCGTTTGTGTGAACTACTTCTAATATCAAACTTATTTAAAAAATTATTTTTGTTGTTTATTAAGTTAAGAGCAACAGATGCAATACACATTCTTTGTGAGAAACCGCTGGTAAAAAATGACGCGGTGTAAGTTTCAAGCAGTAATGAGCCATTCCCGAAAAAAATAATATATTTTCCTACAATAAAGTACATGTTGCAGTGTTTTAGTGTAAGTTTTTTTTCTTCATTTAATTCGTCTCATACAAAAACCCTTTCTACGTACAAATTCATTACTGGATCTTAAGTTCTTTTTCCTGAAGTTTATGATTTAACATGTCTGTCATTACTATTAGTATTCTTTATGTTTTTGTAACATTCTACTGATAAAAATTTTCATTCAGTTAAATAGCTTCAAAAAGCAATATGTGGCAATTTTACTTTTTCAAAAATACAATCGAAGGTAATTGATATCTCCTCCTTTTTGAAGAGTTGATATTTTTGTCGTAAATGACACCTTCTGAAGAATGAGTGACTTTATCGAAAAATGATGGGGATATTGTAATTTTGAAAAGTACCTCTGAATTTTGCGTAAAAATCACTCCACCAGACGAAAAAACTTTCAAATCGGTCTAAATGGCTACATTATCTCAGTCCTGCGGCGTTGAAGAAAAATATCGACGAAATTTTACTTGACATATTTTTGTCACACAAGCTACCACCCTCGCCGCTTCAGAGCGTGGGTATCTAATGTTTTAGACTAGCGATCAAACAGCAAGAGACGATAGGCCTGGAACTGTATTAAACGTATACTGGGCATATCCTCTACAAGGAAACAATGTAAATTAATAATATTTGAAGAAAATTATACGTGAGGTACGTAGTGTGTATAATTGTATAATATGTGTATGTTGTGTATAATTATATAATTATAAGTTGTGTACAATTATATAATATTCATGACTGTTCTGATGTCCTGTTTACATTGTTATTGCTAAGTATGAAACTGTCGACAAGCTTGCCTACAATTATAGCAGAAATGGGAAAAAACGATGTCATATTATTCAGGTCAATAAAATAGTCTTGTTAAATAAAAGTAAACGTTCATAATACCATGCAGAATGTTAGTCATTCAATTTTCAATCCAGTACAGCAAGAAATTAAAAGGCACAAGTTTGGCTGGATCGTACACACACTGCATAAAGAAACCCAGGAACCATGCAGAAATGCCCTGTTTTGGAACCGCCATGGACATAGGAAGAGAGGAAGACCCAAGAATTCATGGAGAAGGTCAACATTGAAGGAGACGAGTGGACGAGGATGGATTGATCTGAGGGTCTATTCTGTAACTCCCAACCCTATCGGAAAGGGGCTGGACGCACGGGTGTGACCACTTTCCGAGCGGGAAACACAAAACTATATTCGATATGTTTCCGAGAACTTCCGGTAGCGTTCGTTTCAATCTAGTTACACAGAATATTTCCGAGGCTGTAACAGCACCGGAAAGCAGTTTTCCGATCGAACAACACCATCTTAGTCAGTCGTTGGACGTGATTGTGAACATTGTACACTCGTTATTCGGTAAGATTGCTCATCTTTGTGTGTTGATAACTAGATTATTAATTAATAATAATGGAATCATAAGTTGAAAAATATGCACAAAATAATTATAATTACTAATTACAATGAATGTAGATGAAATCGGGGGAAAATCCATCTTCGGAGAGATATGTTCGCTTACGCTGCGTAAACGGTTAGAGATAAACGACAATATTCTACTTCTCAACGAATTCTACAAAAACATCCGAGACAGCATATGTCTATCTACAATGGTTAACCTAATGTTAAATCGGTCTCTGCCTTGGGACACTTGATCGGAATTGATGGGATGGTCCCTTCTTGCTTCTGGAGAGTAAATTAGATTATTGTTCTCCACGTGGTCATACGCAGTTTGTACTACTTTTTTGACAACAATAAATGTTGTGACAAAGGAATAAAATATACAAAATTAGTTCTACAACATGCTATGTGGGCCACATAAGTTAAACCAAAAGAAATTTTAAAGGGGAGTCAGAGAAAACCAAAGAAAATAAACCCAGAAATAATTGTATTTTATATATAATAGATATAAAAATAATTATATATATAATTGTATATAATAGATTGCAAAATGGTACTTTTTGCTTATGACACTAATTTACTATGTAAACACGCCAACGCTCAAAAAAAATTTTGTCTAACCTTTCGACTTGGTTCCATGCAAATCGTCTCATTGTAAACACTGACAAAAAAGTGTCTATGTCATTTCACAATAGTATCACAAAATCTTTACCCCAGGTTTCTCTTTCTTTAAACGGAACAATTAGAAACTGTTACGAATACAAAATTCTCAGGTCTCCATATTCAAGACAATCTCAAATGGATTTGTCACGTTGACAATCTTAATTCCCAATTAAGTAAATTGTGTTACGCATTCCAAATCTTAGTTAACGTAGTTAGTCAACGTAAGTGCCACCCTTGCTTCATACGAAACCGTTTCATTCACGAACACAATACTCGCAATAGTAGTAATATTCGTCGACCTAGAGTGTCAACCACTCTTTGCCAAAAAGTACCTTATCATTCGGGAATCATTCTATATAATTCCCTGCCCAAGAATATAAAAGATATTATGAAATTGAATCTCTTCAAATCCGCGGTTAAAAACTACCCCCTGCACCAGTGCTTCTACAAGATAAAAATTGATTTTAATCAAGGTTAAATCCGTCTTGTGCTTTATCATGCCATTGCTGTAGTACTTTTAAAATAACTTATAATAATTTCGAAAACTATTTTATTGCATGATTGTTGTGTCTTATGATTCTTATTTATTTAGTTTTATGTGTACTCAACTTTGGCACGGTTGTGCACATTAATTCTGTAGCCCCATCCTGGTCCGTGTTTTGATTCGGTTTTCCTTCGGGTAGAGTTGGATTTCTTATACAGGTTCTCTAGGCTTTGTCTAGGGGCGTGTTTATTGTAACAATGAATTGTGAATTTAGTGTTATTTCAATTCTTATGATTTTAAACGCTTTACTCAGAATAATCTATAGTTCGATAATAATTTGTTCATGTAAAATAATTTTTGTATGTTAAATTACAAACATATTGGCATTCTATTAATATTATAATTCGTAGATAAATTTTTATCTTATCTAGGAATTTTTTCTGAAATTTTTGAATCCGCCTCTGCCTTAGGGCTCATATCGGAATTGATGGGATGGTCCCTTGCTTGCTTCTGGAGAGTAAATTATATTCATTGTCCTCCACGTGATCATATGCAGTTTGTACGTCTTTTTTGACAATAAATTTATTATTATTATCTACTGTATTGTTATACAGTTAACTTATTTTATTCAATTTTGACTATTTTATGTTCTGTTTTATCTACTGTATTGTAATGGGATTTGGATTTTTAAAAAAAATCTGTTAACGCTTATCATATTTCATTTCGATTTTTGCCCTGAGTATTCATATATCAAACTAATTTTAATTAACATTCCAATTTTTATTCAGTGATTTTTTAATGTACCTACATTCATATTTTAAAGTTTGACAGCCTGTATTGTATTATTAGTTTCGAATTCCTATTGGTGTGACTATTCATTTTAAATAATTAAGTACATTTACTTTTTTAATTAATGATTTGTTTTACGTTACTTCTTGTAGATTCTCTGTGTACTTTGACCAATTTAGTCTCAAGATTTTTTTTGTTTGTAAACCAATTTTAGTTAAGACGATATATATTATGCCTGTACAATATAAATACATGAATAAATAAAATAAGTGTAATTCTGAATCATTGCTTAAAAGTTAATTTTTAGTAAAGATCATTGTTATAAGAATTGAAAATTCTGCAGCAATCCTAATAAGACCAGTGGATAAAAGTATTTTGGAAACAAACGTTTGTTAGGAAACATAGAATAGATTATTACAAATATTTATTTCTTCGTTGGTATACATTCCAACACGTCTAGGTGCTTTGCTGTGACCAAACTTGTTTTATGCGAATATCCTGTGCATAAACCGAATAGGGGAAGGTGCTTACTTTGGTTTACGTGGAGCATCGTTTGAATTCATTAGTATCAAGGCCACCCAGCGATTCTACGTTATTCTCAACTACTTTGTAACTGCAGTTTAAAAAAGGAAAGAAAGAAAGAACTGATTTTCTCGGCTCTGCAGCAACCAAACAATCGTTGTTAAATGAACTGGATTTTAAAGATAGAAATTAATGCAAGTAATATTGCTTTTGTTTGAATCCTTCCCTAATATACCATTGATAAAGTTAAAGCAATGGGCCACTGAAAATTTGTTTTGTGAGAAGTAAATTAGATAGGTGAGTCCTCCTTGGGGAGCAATATGCCTGGAGTGAATCCCAGCGAGCGAGCTGGAATATTATTTTTAAGTGATGTTTTGAGACTCTTGAAAAAGTCTTTCGGCCGCCACCCAGTTGGCTCCAAGCACTTCCTGGACAGATGCGGCAACGCTCTATCATTCACATGAAACGGTCCCCAATGTCACGACTCGAATACTCTTGCGGAAGGTAGCATTCTAAATGCATTGGAAAGAATCATACGATGATCACAATATTCTGCTTTCGTAATTATAAACAATAATGAAGAACTATATTTATTATAAAATTATTAATTTCTAACGCACTATTTCAGCAGCACGTTGAATAGAAAAGTACTTACGCATAGTTGCGACCAATGGTGAAATAAAACGCGATTTGAACTATACTATGAACTTCCTATTTTTTGATCATATTATATGAGCTAAAAAAGCAGTTTATAATTTGTTACGCCTGACGGCGACTTCAACATAAAGTCAAGACGTTGTGTACTTAATAACTCAAAGTATAGAGTATTCGTCCATCATTAGATCGTACGTCTAAAATTATTTATTTTAAAGTAAGCATGTATATAATTTTTCAATTATAACACGAAACAATATTGCATGTTTAATAAACTAATTTTTGCTATATTTTATACAGTAATTTTCGTTAAATCTTGCTTTAAAATTTCGTTGACAGGAATGGCGAAAAGAAATATTTTTGGTAGAATCCCAACACCACAATGAAATGGAGGCACAAGATACTAGCACTAAATCTTGCTACCTAAAATTGGGTTCCATTTCATCAGAAAGTTCAGTGGAAGTAACATAATTTGATAAAATTTCCCATATAACAATGCAGAAACGTTGTACACAATTCAGATACTAAACCTTAAAATAAACAATATGATCAAAAATAACTATCTTTTCCTGATTCTAAAGACGATTATTTGTGCACTTACAGAGAAACTTAAATCGAAAATATAGGTAATTTTAACAAAGTACGCTTATGATATCTTACAGAACGCTATAAAAAGAAGATTCAGTGTCATTTAGTGAATAAAATTAAAACTGTCGCGACTAATTGCATCCCAGAAGAGTCTAAAATAGTATTAATAACATTTTCTTGAAAAACATTTATTAAAACATGCTACTTTGGCATGCTCTTCCATGCAAAAGGTATAGGAAAGTGTATTTATTTATAGTCCTTATTTGTGATATAGTTTTTAGTATTAGAGGAGTTGATACACCCGATATCATAATGTGAAAACATCAAGTTAATTTCCCTTTTTCACGAATATTTCATTTCGGATACAGGTTTTGAATATAATTAATCTTTATTCCATTATAATACTCAATTACGAACAATTTACGTAATTGCCGTATATTCCAAATGCAAGGAGTATCTACGTACAATAACGCTATAACATTTGTGTTGGACTCAATACTACATTCAATTTTTCTGGGTCAAGAAACAGTTTTGCAAATTGGGCGATTACATTACGTTAGGCTAAATCGTGTCAGAAGCTTTTAAATCACAATAAAAAAGGGAACAACTCTCATATGTACGTACACACGTTATTCATATATATATTACTACCATATCAAAGGCGTTTGAAACCTCCCGTCGAATTTTGGGGGATGAAATTTTATCAAATTTCAGTATGTTCTTGTATCTACCAAATCTGTATCTCAAGTCAAGGAACCAAAAATATAATTTTCATGTAATGATATAAGAAAAATGACTAAGGAAATTGAAAGCCGTGAATATGTGAGTCGAAAATACAATCAGAATATTTCTGTAATGAGGGAAATGCCCCACTTCTCATAATCCTGTGTGATACAGTTATATGTTACTAGTTGATTGCCCGGAATTTTTATAAGTCCAATATTCTTTTACTCAGAAGAAAAATGAAATCTATCTATATTGTAAGATCAAAATACTTTTTCTTGCTGGTTTTTAAAAACAAATGTACAGCATCCTAATTTTACAATTTTATAATAATACAAATTTAATACAAAACTTAATTGTTTACACCATTTTTACCCTACAGCAGCAAGAATAAGTATATTCTTGAATGAAACCACCCTTGAGCAAGCAACGTCAAGTCCATGAGAGAAGCAAAGCACTCGAAACGTCACCTATCATGTGACTGATTACCTGCAATGTCCTGAAATAAATGGAATATACCTGCCTTTTTGGCTTAAATATTTTTACATGACCCTCCCTTCCCACTCCACCCACGGGGTTTCTAGGGTTGCCCCCCCTACTAACCACAATAATGACCCAACTTCATCATAACATCGGAACTGTCTCTTACTCATCTCAGCATCTCAAGTAGAACGAACCCACTCGCCGGGAGCCGCGCCGGTAGAATTTTCGCTTCCGAAGCATGACAGGATGGTGGCAGCGCGGTTCTACCACTTCACTGAAACACTTGTAACATCTCAACTATTCGTCCAAATTTTACGATCTTAATACTTTTTTCTTTGTTAGATGTATGAAACAAAAAACATTAAAATTTGATGATTTGTATTTTTTTCTTAAATTTCTTAAATTGAAGTATNATATATATATATATATATATTATATACACATATATATATAGTGGCAGAACGCAACTTTAGTGGTTAAAAATACACTGGAATTTAAAATTTTGAGCGCCTCGACTAATTGATCTCAGGGTTCCACAATAATTTCTGGGGTTCGCATTTTTTTAGTGAAGGAAAGGACCATACAATAGTTCCACTCAAGGAAAACGCTATTGACAAATAAATCCATTTAATTTAATCATCATTGTTCCAATTACAATAAAACCCCTCATGCTGTTTCCCCCAAAAGAAACAAACACAAATGGTAGCCAAATGATAACATAAACACTAACACCTAAATGAAATCTTTCCCTCCAAAAAAACTAAAATACACTGAATTTAACAATGATATCATTCTATCACCGTTTAAAATCTCTCTCTCTCTCAAAAAACAGAAATACACTGAATTTAACAATAACATTATCTTATCAACAATTAAATCTCCCTCTCTCTCAAACAATAAAAATACACTGAATTTAACAATGGCATTATCTTATCAATATTTAAAATCTGTCTTGGCACTGATTAAGTCCACAGTTCGTGTCCCTTTTTATAACTTATGCCACTTTATTCATTACGCGCAAGCGCAATACGACATCATCAACCGTCGTAAAATACCTCTTAAGATGACCAACCAGGGCAGACCGTAGAGAGTAGTGTCCTCGCAAGGTCGACCAGGCTCCGATCTCGGGCGATCACTGACGGTGTCATCAACGACGACTACCGGAAGTTGCTTCAATCATTCTCTGCGAGCTCGGCCCCTCCAAGCGCAGCGTAATCCTAAACTCGTTCATCCGAATGACCACCCGGAAGTTGTTCGTCCGTGGCTCGGATCGAGATCAATTTATCAAATTTGCCCGATGTTCAAACAAATTCAACAAACACTCGACTCGAGCGCAACATCTTCAAAAATGAAGTGCTAGTATTTAATGCGAACTCGAAATACTTGTTTCAGAGTATTAACGCAAACATAGCTGACACCGAAAACTCAAAAAGCAAGATAGTTAAGTGTCGAGCGTAATTTCATTTTCCATTCCTTAAATGGTCTCACTCCCTTCCTAGACCTCCTTTACCACTTCCAAATCTTCCAAATTTTGAACTTCACGTGACCGAAAACTTCCAATGCCAAAACGATTCCCCCTTCTTACGCCTAAATTCTGATTGGGAAATTTTAAAGGATTTCGAATAATTTCCAACGCTTTCTTCCAACGATATTTACTCCAACGATTTTTACTGACAAGTTGTTTCTTGCTCGTCCACCCTCCTGGGTTATTGCGGTCGGGTTGAGTCGCTTTCCCCACCCCTCGCTCACTTGCTATTTCTAGAAAGCCCTAAATTTCTTTCGACAACAAAGAGCCGACAGTGGGTCGCCGCTTCATACCAGATGTGAGCGCCCCCTTCGCCATCTCTCAACGGTAGGCCTTTTAAATTTCTAGCGAGTGGTAAGACATCCCTTCTTCTGAATTTCATACGCTTGAACGAGGATGATTTTATTATTCTAATTACGGAATTATTCAAATCTCACAATATATAATAACGTTTTTCAATAATTTTGGTTTCCCTTTGTAGATAGACACACATTGTCGCAACCTTTTTGATAGAAATGTTTGAGGTGAACAATATTGCCATTCAGAAGTTCTCTAACAATTTAGACAACGTAAGCGAATATACCTCTTCCTTTTTCCCCGATTTCATCGACATTTATCAACAAAATCATTTTCTATCTTCCACACATTAAAAAGTAGTTAGCCTAGTTCATCCTGGACATCTAAACTATCTCCTGGCCAAATTTCGTCACTATCGGGTTCAGTGGTTTAATTGTGGTCAGGTAGCAAAGAGATCGACAGATTTTCTCATTTATATATTAGTATAGATAACTATATTAGCATTTTTCTCTTTCGTACCCAACCTACCAGAATAGGTTAGTAATTATTCATCAAATAATTTGAATTTGAAAATTAATTCTTTATGCGTTTGTTTTGAGACATGCTCCATTTCACCTAGGAATATGTTGTCATTGAGTGCAATTAGTAAATAATTTGTCCTTGTTTAAATTTGCGTGTCTTGGTGATACAGATTGTAATTAATTTAAGGTGAAAATTTTTAATATTGTCAGATGATGTGTCATTTTTCATGTCAATTTACGAAGGTCTGGTTCCTTTTAATGTAATAATTTCTGTCGCTGGACGATCCAAGTACGCTAGTGGTTTAGGATTTAATTTGGGACTGAAGGAAGGATTTTTTTCTGATTTAAAGTTGTAATTCGTCAAAAATATTAAGTTGAGTAAAATCGCTCAAATTGTTTGCGTTTGTCTGTTTAGCGTGTGGCAGTCCACATGCCCTCTGCTCAAGGTTGGAAGTAAATAACATAACAATCCGTTATTTCCTCGGATTCTGGGGTATCAGAACGCAGTCGTTCTGAACTCATTACTTTATGATACAAGTATTTCACTTATTGTGATAAAGGAATTTCTGATTCTATTTCAAACCCATGATGCGATGATGGACTCAGTAGGATCTACGTTTCATCCACCAGGTATTTCAGTTTTCTTTGTCATTTTCTTTCAACGTACTCGGCATATATTTTTGGTTTCTGTGTGTGAGATATTGTTTAGTGCAGAACCACAGCTGCCCGTCCGGTCTTTTTACACGCGCGTGCTAAACGCGTGCATTCATGTGTAATTTTTATCAGCCGCCTCACTGAGGAGGGGATGACCGCACACAAAGTGGTAGGGTACTGCTAGCGCAGCTTATCTTTCTTATTGTTCGTTCTTATCGGAGTAACAACCTTGGAGATTATTTCCTAGATATGTTCGTCTTTGTAGAACATAATTCTTTATTTGCAATTTATTCATAAAGGAATATTTGGCAATTATTTTGGCAAGAACAAAAAAAAAAAGAATGGAAGTAAAGTAGTCACTCAATAGATATGTTCGTGAAGCAGAAAAACTATTCGGAATGTTTGCCTCGCAGAGGCGTTTGTTTCTTCAGACAGCTGAAGGAATATGAAACAGAATGCTATTTGTTTAAAGATTATGTAAAATGTAAAACATAAAAAGATGTTTGTCATTCTAACCAGCTCATTTTGCATATGAATGCAACAGTAAAGGCTATAAATGCGCTCACAATGGTGGAAGTCTTTTTGTGGAAGCAACCATTTTTATAATTTCCCTTGTGTAAAAAGTATGAAAAATTAATTTTACGAAGTATGGCAATATGCTAGATACCTTGAAGGAAACCTCACTCAAGAATTTGATCATCTCGAACACATATTCACTTTTTACTTCCTTTTGATGTCAGTGTTGAAACTGTTTTTCCTCCCTGCAGTGGTGTATTTGGCACAAGTTTATTTGCACTCTTTAGAGAACAAATGGTTTAACACTGCTTTACAAAATTGTTTTTGATTTCGCGCGTTTGCTGGTAAAATTACACCGATGTTCGCCATTACTTGCACAGCTTTTGTCAAAAATGAACCTCACTAACTCCCGTTTGAGATCTGAAGGATGAATCTTTTAAAGCTATTATGAGAATTGTATCTGCTTGTGACAAACAACTGAAGGTCGAAGATATTGTTCCTGAATCGAAGATATTGAAGTCTAGAATCGAAGATATTGTTGCTGAAGAGGTACTGTAATTACTTTTGCTCATTTTCATCAATCTTTTATTGTCACCTCATACATTTGTATCCCTATTATTTATCATTTTTGATCGGTCACGATATTTATTTAAGAATGAAAATATTCATTATTATTATTATTATTATTATTATTATTATTATTATTATTACTATTTGGATTCTTTCTCAGTAGAAACTGGAAACATTCACCCACCCCATAGATGGTTTTGGGATTGGGTTTTATCGATACGGAAAGGAAATTCATCCTGACCTGTATGATGTTATTAACTAATTCAAAAACTTTCGGACGATGTGACATGTCTGCAGGAGGACAGCTTTATGTGCAACCTTCATAATATTCTTCTCGAGTCCTAGCTTTTCCAAATTATTCTGAAACCTCTTCGAGAAAATATTTTCGACAAAAATCACTAAAGGGATAATTTCAACCTTGCCTAACTTCCATATTTTCTTGATCTCAATTGCTAGGTCCTCGTATTTCCTAAGTTTTTCTGACTCAGTTGAAGTTATGTTGTGAGTCAGCGGAGCATGAATATCGATTATGGAGGCTGTCTTATTTTCCTTATCAATATGAAGGATATCTGGGCAATTATAATCCACTGTCTTGTCTGTCAGCACAGGTCTAACCCAATAGTACGTGCTTCTGATCTTGAAGTACTGCTGACGGTTGGTATTTATAATATGGTGGTGTTACATCCCGTTTTAATAATTCGTAATCCATTGCAAGTTGTTGATGGATTAGCTTGGCCACTTGGTTATACCTGCTTAAGTAAGTATTTTCTGTGAGAGATAAGCAATCAGCCATAACGTATTCGATGGATTCACCAGGCCTTCCGCACTGGATTAGATACATGAATTAGAAACATCGAGTTTGAGGATATGATTCTCAAAATTTCTTGTCCTAATCACTTTACCTTGAATGGCCATTATAAACCCTTCTGTTTCAGGGTAAAGGTGTCCATCCTTGATCCATTGCAGGGACGCAGTCCTATCTACATCAACAGCTTTTAACAACTTTGGAAACTTTCCACGTAATGCCATTTCTTCCTATTTCTTCTTTCCATCTTCTGTCGTACTCATTGGTTCATATTGTTGATTAGTATTACCTAGGTTAAGGGGTGAATATCTGTCATCAGCTTTTGCAGTCATCACCATTATTTCTTCATTGGAGAGCATAAACTTGGTCCTAAGATTATTTTCTTGATTCCTACATAACTTGTGAATATTTAACAATCCACGTTCTCCTTTCTTTCAGGGGAAATACAGCCTAATGGTAGCAGAGTTTGGGGTCAAGTATCTGAACTTACAAGCAATCTCCTAGTCAATCTGTCTAAGTCATTCAGATCCGTGTCTGACCATTTTACTATGCGAAAGGAGTACGTCTGGACAGGAATGGCCCAGGTATTGATGGTTGTGATGATATTTGCCCCAGACAATTTAGTATTGAGTGCCTTAGTTAGACACCTCTTGTACTTTTTCGTAAATTCATTCTTGAGGTTAGCATGATTAATTTTGTTATTCTATGGTATTCCAAGGTACTGATATGGAGCTTTTGGCTTTAGTTCCTCTATTCCTTCAATAGGTTTACCAGTTAGTTCCATTTTGCCCCTTTGTATACTCACAGTGGCACAGTTATCAAGGCAAAAACTCGTTCATATGTCTTCGCTGAAGATTTTCACAATACCCATTAATTTCATGGGACTCGGCCAACAGTTTCAGATCGTCCACCATTATTATTATTATTATTACTTAGTTCTCTCAACTTGTGTTGGTTTTTCTCTCAGCAGTGGATTATTAAATCAAGTTCTGCTGGGAGGAAGAATCTATTTCAGGTCCACGAACTTTCTGGTAATGTGGGCTGAGGACAGAAGGACGCTGTGTTGCAATCTACTTATTGTATTGGTGTTGATTTTGAGTTTTTTAATGGAGTTGAGTTTTTTAATGGAGTCGACCAGGGATTGGGGTACTAGTCCTAGGGTAGATAAAATGATACGCACTATGATCACTTCTTGAACATTCCAGAGTTTTTTTACTTCAAAGGCTAGTTGTTGGTATTTTGATATTTTGTCGTTCTTTGTTTTTTCTAGATTGTTGTAATTTACGACAGCAAAATCGATGAGATACACTTTTGATTCTTTTCTTTTCCAAAGGATGGTATCAGGTTTGTTGTGAATTGTTGTTAGGTCAGTGAAAATGCTTCTGTCCCAGTACAAAATATTTGCTTTCAAATCGTCTTGCTGGACTGGTTGAGGTTTATACAGATGATCTGATGGTATGGGATTCTTAATAATAATAATAATAATTATTATTATTGAAATCTTGAGTATTATGAATATTTTCAAAAGAGTTTATTAAGTTATTCTCGTTTGTCCTGTCCAGTGAGTAACATTGTTTCCGTGTTTGAACGACTACCTTGTCTTGGGTCTCTAGACCCCCTTTAGTAAAAAGATTTTATTTATGGGTTTTTATAAGTGAATTATTGTAAATTTCTTTTAATTTACTATTATGAGTATAAAGAAAGAGGTTCTAATGTGAAAATGCGATCAAAAGCAAGATACGTTTTTTCTCTTTTTTTAAATATAAAATTCAACATAGATGTTTTTTTTACTCCTTTTCCCTTGTCTTGAAGGGGTCGAAGATGAAGGATGATATAATGCCTCTTTTGATTTGGCAGGGGAATAACAATGGTATAGGATGGCGTTCCTTACACACGTCCCCTAGGCGGGTGATACATGAATGGAATTATGAAGTGAATGATGATGAGTGAAATTTACGGTGGAATGAAAGGTAGGGGAAACTGGAGTTAATAGGAGAGATCTTCGTTAAGTTGTTGTGCAATTGAAGTTATGTTAGGCGGTTTGCAACTAATATAAATTTGAAGATCGGCGTACATTTGAAATTTGCTATGTTTAAAAAAAGTAAGGGGACCGAGGACACTTACTTTCGCAACACCACGCACCATTTTACTTTACTAAACAATGGCAAGGTCGTGTCAAATCCTCAGGACATCGCAAGTTTGTTTAATTCTCACTTCTCAGAAGTTGGTAAAATAACGAACTCAATATATCCAAATCAATGTCCTCCAATTATTACCACCCACATACCCAATTCTATGTTCACTTCCGAAACTAACGCCAGTGAAGTCATGGGAATCATCAGCTCCTTAAAAAACAAATTTTCACGAGGCATAGATGATATACCTGAGTTTATTGTTAAATCTTCGTCCCACGCTATATTAAATCCACTCGTAAATATTTTTAATAGTTCTTTATCGGAAGGGGTGTTTCCCAATATATTTAAGAGAGCTAAAGTGAAACCTTTACACAAGAAAGGAAACAAACTTAATATTGGAAATTACCGACCAATATCTCTACTACCCACTTTCTCAAAAATCCTAGAAAAATTGTTCTATAAGCGTCTTCTAGATTTTTTATCAAAATATAACATTCTCTCTGACGATCAACACGGTTTTAGGAAATCCTTTTCCACTACAAGCGCCATATTTTCCTTCTTAAACGATGTTACCACATCTCTAGACAGTGGAGAAAATCCTCAGGGTGTTTTTCTTGACTTATCCAAAGCATTCGATGTCATCGATCACGGAATTCTCCTTACCAAATTGCATTCTTTAGGCATTCGTGGACTTCCACATCAATGGCTAACTTCTTATTTAAAAGATAGATATCAACAAGTAGAAATATCCTATACTAAAAATAAAATACTTGAGCGTTGTCTTTCAGAAACAAAGCCACTTACTTGCGGAGTACCCCAAGGATCAATTCTCGGCCCTATACTCTTTTTATTGTATGTGAACGACATGTCATCATCCACATCAGATTGCAAAATGGTTCTTTTTGCTGATGACACTAATTTACTATGTAAACACGCCAATGCTCAAAAAGTTTTGTCTAACCTTTCGACTTGGTTCCATGCAAATCGTCTCATTGTAAACACTGACAAAACAGTGTCTATGTCATTTCACAATAGTATCACAAAATCTTTACCCCAGGTTTCTCTTTCTTTAAACGGAACACAATTAAAAACTGTTACAAATACAAAATTCTTAGGTCTCCATATTCAAGACAACCTCAAATGGAATTGTCACATTGACAATCTTAATTCCCAATTAAGCAAATTGTGTTACGCATTCCGAATCTTAGTTAACGCAGTTAGTCCACGTATTTCCCGTTGCGTATATTTTGCAAACGTTTACTCCCATTTACGTTACGGCATTACCTTCTGGGGTAATTCCGGTCAGAGTATTCAAACTTTCAGAATTCAGAAGAGGATAGTTCGGATAATTTGTAAATCTCACCCCCGAAACTCTTGTAAACCTTTATTCAAGGAATTAAATATCTTAACACTTCCCTGCATTTATATTTATGAAACGGTCGTGTTTGTTAAGACCGAATTACTGAAGTGCCACCCTTGCTTTATACGAAACAGTCTCGTTCACGAACACTATACACGCAATAGTAGTAATATTCATCGCCCTAGAGTGTCAACCACTCTTTGCCAAAAGGGACCATACCATTCGGGAATCGTTCTATATAATTCCCTGCCCAAGAATATAAAAGATATTATGAAATTGAATATCTTCAAATCCGCGGTTAAAAACTACCTCCTGCACCAGTGCTTCTACACTGTAAAAGAATTTATTGATTTTAACAAAAGTTAAATTCGTCTTGTGCTTTATCACGCCATTGCTGTAGTACTTTTTAAACAACTTATAACAATTTCAAAAACTATTTTCTTGCATGATTGTGTTGTCTTATGGCTCATATTAATTTAGTTTTATGTGTACTCAACATTGGCACGTTTGTGTACATAAATTCTGTAGCCCCATCCTGGCCCGGGTTTTTCTCCGGTTTTCCTTCGGGTAGAGGCGGATTTATCATACAGGTTCTCTAGGCTTTGTCTAGGGGCGGGTCTATTGTAACAATAAATCGTGAATTTAGTGTTATTTCAATTTTTAAGCACTATACTCAGAATAATCTATAGTTCGATAATAACTTACATGTAATTTTTTGCTTAAAATTACAAACATATTGACATTCTATTAGTATTATAACTCGCAGCTAACTTTTTATCTTATCTAGGAATTTTTGCTGAATTTTTTGAATCCGCCTCTGCCTTAGGGCCCTTGATCGGAATTGATGGGATGGTCCCTTGCTTGCTTCCGGAGAGTAAATTAGTTTTTTTTCCCTCCACGTGGTCATACGCAGTTTGTACTGTTTTTTGACAATAAATTTATTATTATTATTATTATTATTATTATCATTTGAAGGGAAGATGTGTTATTTCCATATACTGTACTACCTACAGCTTCTTTTCGTCCGGTTAAATATTCCGAAAACCATTTTATTGAAGGCCATACAAAACCTTAAGGTTTCATATTTGCAAGCAAAATATCATGATCAACTGAATCAAATACCTTGCTAAAATCAAGAACGACACGAATAGTTACGTTTCCCGCGTCAATCGAATTTCGAGCATCTTCTTTAACATTCAACAAGGCGGTCTCTCTGTACGTTGACTGCCGTGTGAATCGCGGATGCTTCACATTTACTCTAGCCAGTTACGCCGCGTGAAACGCGGATACTACACGCGCTCTTTCTTCTTTGAGTAGCTCAGCCTTATTTCACGCTAGAACGTTGTATTTACGTAGGGTAATTCCACAACCTCCTGGACAAATACTATGTTTTAGCACGTTGAATTTTTTTATGTGAAGCAAGTAATGCATATATTTCTGAATGTACATTTTTAAAAATATTTTGAGATTGTCAATAATAAAAATTTAGTATAAATGAAACAATTGGATTTTGTTTAAAGAATATATTATTTCCCTTTTAAATACGATTTATTTATGAAGTACAGACACGAATATAAGAGCTATTACTGTTATGAGTGGATAGACTGTAACATAAGGGAAACTGTGTTAATACCCAGTCATTAGATTAAGCGCAAGGATCAACAACCCATATGTTCATTTTGTGAAAACAAATTTATTCAAACGAGGATTAACTAAGTTACAATTTGTCACTTAGATTTAAACTTAACTGTTACAGATACAGAATTACTTTAGTATAGTTTCAAATTCGATGTATATTTCATTAGCATGTGTTCTGTGTCAATAAATTACATTTTACAAAAAGATAAATACTAATAACTACAAAAACAAAAATTAACTTCTTTTAATCCAAGTTTGGTATATAACTTTATGGAATTTATTCTTTACCGAAAAGTTGTATTTAATGCCAAAAAAGCATGAAAAATGAGTAAGTTCCTAAATTTACATAAACAGAGTTAATCATATGGATATGTCAATATTTGATATGAATATATATGATATGAGGTCTCTATCATATAGATACATTGAAATAAGAAAAAAAATTACGCTAGATTGCTTTTACCTCATAAATTTTCATGTGTACCCAATACTATTGGCATACATAAATAAAGAAAACAAATAGATATTAACACTGAATTGCTTTCAAGATTTTGAAATACATAACCTAATAGATTTGTTGAGAAACGTAGTTTTGTTGCCTTCTTGTTCTTCTTGGTGCTAGTTATCCATCAGTTTTTTCACCAGTAGAACGGTCCACTCCCAATTCCCTGTTAACGGAGTGGGTTCCTTAAAGACGTTTTCATACGATTTCCACTAGAAGTAATGAAGTGGATGACATGATTTTATCAATTGTATACAGAATTCTTCTTCAGAATTTTCAACTGAAATGGAATTAAAAAACAACATATTAGTCACATGTAGAATAAAATATACTGAGAATGTACAAGTTCACAAGTCACTAAGTGAACGTTTGCTCCTTTTGTCAACTGGGAGCCTACATCGTAGTTGCGAGTCGCCTAAGTATTTCAACTCTGTCTAAGGAGTTGCTGTGTGGTTGAGCTTATATAGTGAAAAGCTGTTCCTCGAGGTAGTTGCCTCCGATTGGCTTGTTTACTCAAGCTTCTTAACACGCTTGCTTCTCCGTGGAGAATTCTCTCTACTCCTTGGAAGCTTCGCTTTACTCTATGGATGTCTTGTATTCTTTCAGCCTTAGGTCGACCCAATTTTTTCTTGTAGCACTGAAGATGGCCGCCATGCGGCCGAAAAGACCTTTTGCATCAATAAATGACAGAATGACGAAATCTTCTACTTCTCATATTTTACATCAATGTGTCAACATCAGACCAATGCCTCAACTATTATTATTATTGTTATTATTATAACGGGGTCATCTCAACGTCGGATAACGCAGTCGTCTCAAGGTCGTATAATGGAGTTTATTAGACGTCGATCTTAAACTCGATCTCGAAATCGAAACAACGTAGTTTATCGTCCTCGTCTCGACGTCGTTTTCTAAAAATCTTTGAGATTTCTTCCTGTGTATAAGGTACGTGTAAATCGTTGGGAAGTGTTTTGTTATTCACAAACCATGGAGCATTTTCTATCTATGTTTTGGATTGAAAAAGTTGCAAGATTTCTGCATTGGATAGTGACGCCGTTCCTCACAACTGAATTCCATAACTCTAAATGGGTTTGAGAACAAATTCACAACTGAGCGGCGTACTGAAAGGATCAACAATAAGACATACATTGACAAAGTCTTTTCTGCTCATGCGCAGTACTATACCACTAGAGAAACGGACGGGTCTGTTACAGGGATAGGAGAGTTGTGAAGAATATCGATAGAATACAGAAAGAATTCAGAATGTCCCAGAAATGTTGCGACAAACCTAGGGGAGGTGAGGATCGTCATAAGGCTTGAGAATTGCATAGCAACCCATGGCTGCAAACGTCAGGGATAAGTGGTAGTAGAGGTCGAAGATCGGAAAGGAAACAAGAGAGTGATTCATTTAAACATTTATAGAACATAATGAGTACAAATAGTGTAAGACGAATACAGCTCTAATGAATCTCTCTCATGAATCACGCAACATGCGTCACTTCACCAACCAGTGTATCGCAACAGCAACCGAATCAACAAATAACATCACAAGGATGTGTTCAACGCCGAAACTATCGGACTGTGCTATTAGTTCCTCTAAACTTGTGTCCAGCGCCATGCCAAGTTACGTGACAGATGTACCTTTAACTCACCAATTTTCTCCTCTTGAAGAAATCGACCAATCAATTGATGATAGTTACAACGCAGGACCACTCCCCTCTGCCAATTCACATCCCTGTATTCCTCCCATATTCTTATACAACGAAATCAACCACCCAACATTTATTAACAACCTTCAACGAATTTTCAAATGTGAATATACTGCTGACTCTCGCCGAAACTTCATTAAAATTCAAACTTCCTCCAATGATGATTTTCGTGCTCTTATCTCCAACCTGGAAACTCACGAACTTAAATAACGTACCTATACTTTGCCTAGCCATAAACACCTCTCCGTCATTATACGGCACAATCCACCATCTCTTACTGAAGATGAAATAATCGTCGCCTTACGGACACTTCAATATCATATGATAAAGGTTAAGTGGATATACATATCACGTAATCCTCCTATCTTGCTGCGGTCTTATGAGAAGATAATGATTCTGGAATATAAATCCTAGGACTGGATCGTCTCCTTCTCTCCGTGATAAAAGTAGAACCAAGAAAACACCGTTCATGACCTGCTTAGTGCACTAGCTGCCAAACCTTTGGGCATACACAAAACAACTGCCGTCAACAGCCCCGTTGAGTAAGATGGCAGGACAATCACCATTTGTCACAATATCTGCGTACTGTGGAACCAACTTGCGTCAAGCCGTTGAAGTGTGTCGGTCCACGTCCTGACGGTAAAGTACATAGAAGGTTCCAATTTTTTCTTTTACTTCTCTTTTCTCCTATTTACCATTTTTTCACATTTATCGCTTTTATCTTCTCTACTGGCATTCCCTGTGTGCTGGACGCTCACCCATGCGTGTACCGATCAATCTACTCACCTACCCCGATAAATCTGCTCAGACTATCAGATTAGGTCTCTGACTGAACTCCAGGGTGAGGGGGGTGCAGAGGTGCCCTTCCCGATGGTCGGTGGCGTTGGTGCAAACCTCTGCGTGTCCTCGCTATATCCCCGTGGCCATTAACCATGGCACCCCAGTGGGATGTCTCCTTGTCGGACTTCGTGCTGAGTGGGGAACACGGAGATGAAATAGAAAGTTTATTCTTATGGCTACTGCAACTTTCTCTAGAAAGAGGCGTTTAGTAGGAGATACTATTGATCTCAACAGTTTCGTTTGTAAGGCCGACAAAGCGACGTTTACACGAGTAGAGCATGTCTACCGACTTTAGCTTTTCTGTTTCCAAAATATGCTGTATGCATTTCAGTAGGATATACCATGCTTACTATGGTCCAGATCTTTTTCTTGGTGGCCAACATCTTTCTTTCATTGACTCTGCAAAGTTTCTTGGTCTCACGTTCCACCGCACACTGACTTGGCGCAATCACATACGTAAGCTCCAATCCCGATGTAACTCATCCTTGAATCTCCTTCGCTGCCCAATCCCATTTACCCCGGTCAGGAATTATAATGATTATGCTCAAGCTGTCCAATAAAATGTTTCTCCGGCAAATCAATGTTACCTATGTTTTCCTCTTCCATGTTGTTTCTAATCTTAATCCAACCTCAGCAAACAATTGAACACCTTCTCAAAACCTATTTTCCCAAAGAATCTCCTCCCGTCCACAACTGTTCTAAGATTTCAAAAATAGATACCACCCAGAATATATCATCTTTATCTCTTGTTATGTGGAACGCTGATGGCCTAGCTAACAAAAGGTTCACCTTTATTAACCTCCTTCATTGCTATAATATAGACATCGCTTGTATATATGAAACGCATTTCACTTCCGACAAATCCTTCAACATCCTCGGATATCGACTCTACAGAGCTTACAGGATCTCCAAGTCTACATCACGCCGCTTAGAAAATATTAATACTATTCAAATTGACGCATCACTAATCTCTTCTTCCCATAATGTATGGGCTTGAAATTGTTGCCGTTTAAATCCAGATTCAACCTAACCATCCACTGAACATCTTTCCTGCCTAAAAACATCCCAACTATCTTCTTAATTCATATCATATTCAATCAATCTTCAATGGATCTACTACGTGTATTTTACTTGATGATTTAAATTCCAAGTACCAAGCGTGGGGCTGCAGACAAACAAACCCCAGTGGGCAGCTCTACATAAATACAATCTCCACCTCCTCGCTATCATCCCCAACCTACTGCTCCTACAACCATACTGTCTGCCCTGATATCCTAGATATTTGAATATTAACAAACTTTCTCAACATCCCTATTTACTTACAACCTCTTCCAGAATTAGATGTAGACCATATTCTAGGGCTAGACTCCTTCTATTCAAAGTCAGTTTTCGAACCACCCATTCCACGGTTTCCTTGTGGCAAAGTATACTGGCCGTTCTTTCAATGCACCCTAAATTTATTTTTCCAGCCCTTCCCACCTACCATACCAAGTACTGAATTTTCCTCTAACGTGGCATACTTTCCTTTCTGTATCAAGTTCGCGCATTTTGCCACCACTCGTCCATCATCTGCCACTCCCCACACATGTCAAATATAACCGCCTTCCATCGTTCCAAACATTGCACTCAAGCGCGGTTGTAGACGTATATGGCAAACACTTTGAACTTCTTAATCTAAAATTCAATTCAATAGACAAAATCGTCTGTCAAACGCCAACTAGATGAATTTCGAATTGAATAATATCGATCTTTCTTAAGCAATATCTCTGCAACAGTCCAATTGTTTTGGTGACTTGTAAACCATCACATTAAACCCACCTCTCTAATCTCATCTCACAAGAATAATAATTCAGTTAACGAAACGAACAAACAAAATCAAATCTTCTTGCCAATTTGCTTCAACGTTTACCACCCCTCCTGAATCCCGTCAAAACCCATCTATCATGACTGATAACTTCTGTCGACTATGATTCTACTCTGCACCTCATCCAATAAAATTCATATCCCCCAACGAAGTTACACATATCCTAGCCAAATTACCTAAAAAAGCTCCAGGACATGATCTGATATCTCCTGTTCTTAAAAAAACTGACGAAACGATCTATTGCCTATCTGACAGCTATTTATAACACAATTCTTCGCACAGGTTATTTCTCCAGTCAATGGAAACATGCCATAATCATACTTATACCCAAACCAGAAAAACCTCCCTCAGATCCGTCAAGCTACAGACCCATTTCACTCTTACCATCACTATCTAAAATTCTTGAAAAACGTGTGCACTGCCGCCTATTGAAATACCTGCTAACAATAAATGCTATTCCACCATTTCAATATGGGTTTACTCATAGTCTTTCAACGTACCATCCTCTCCTTCGTCACATTGAGCATATCACAACATCTTTCCATCGCCGTCATCATACAGCCGCAGTATTCCTAGACATAACAAGAGCTCTCGTCAATATATGGTATCCTGGACTCATCAATAAGCTACATAATCTTGGAGCTCTTTATCTTTTTAATATTTTCCTACTTTTTCTAACCCACCGAACCTTCTCGGTAAAAATTGGAAACACAAACACCACTTCCATGAATGTAGAAGCTGGAGTCCCTCAAGGCAGCGTCTTTGCTACATTGCTATTCAACCTCTACTTATCCGACATCCCAGTACCCATAAATTCCGAAATATCACTATATGCAGATGATAGTCTTATTTTCCTCATCTCGTGACATTGATATTGCAGTACAAAACCTTCAAACAAACCTAAGCTCAACTGGTGGTCAAAATGGCGCATTACTGTAAACTTAAGCAAAAAAATTTTCACTTCGTCGACCTCATATTCTTTGCTTTCTCAAGATTGACCATAAAAACATAAGCTGGCAACACTCCTCACAGCCCATTACATATTTCGGCCTCTATCTCGATCGCCGAATGATATGGCGATACCATGTTAAATCTATGTGCAATAAAGCTCAAAGAAACCTCATCAGCCTTTATCCCTAATTAAATCCTCCTCCAGCCATAAACTCACCAAACACAGTTCTACTTTATGAAACATTAATCCGATTTATTTTAACCTACGCCTCACTAATATCCACTGACTCCCCTTCCAACCTGGATTTACACACAAATTACTCTATTAGAATACTCAAATTAATAATATAAAAAGAACAAACATATTAACGAACGTGACTTAACTCATAACTTATGTTGTATTAATTGTAGACCTTTTTTCAGCTCTTCCCTTTTAATTTATAAAAATCTGAAGTGTTTCCCATTCAACATTCCAATTAAATTACTTTAAAAATATAAGAGTAATAAACAGTTTACATTATAATAAAAATATAAAAATTCAGGAAATTATTTATTGATGAAGATGAAAAACAAAATTATCCAAAAATAACGTCTAATAGTTCAATTTGTCTAAAATTTATCCTTGCACCTTACCAAAGTTTTTCCCATAACTTCATGTCCGCTCATTCAAGTAATGATTATAGGAACTATTATCTTCCACCCTAAACTCATTTCAATTGCCTCATAGCAAGGTGGCAAACACCACAAAATGAATGAATAATTGTTCAGAATTATGGAACACTACTTCTCGTATTTTTTTGCTAAATCGAAAGAATTCTTGCTTAATAATTTTTCAGAGTTCACGATATTTGTACACCGTTTGGAAACGGACAATTTAAAACATAAACAGAATTATTTTCGTCCTGTAAAAGAGAACTACTTGCTACATAATGTGATGAAGTGCAGTAGACTGTTGAGAGATATATCTGAAATATAAGCATTAGTGTATGAACCATTTAATCAATCCTGTATGTCTATAAAAAAAAGTACAGTCGAGCAAGATATCTTCCTAACTGTGCATAACGTCAGACCTGAAAGAAAAAATCTAAAGCTGGTAAACATCGATAAAAGACAGAAACAGTAATTCAGGATTAAATAATAATACTGACAATTTTTATATTTATGCATTCAAAATTTTATGGCTATAAAATTCACGAAATAATTACCAAATACGGCGCCGGTTTGAAGAAAAATCATCCTCGTTAAGAGCAGTTTAGAAGTAAGAAATGCTTTAAAATGAGTATTGTGGAATATTTTTACGTTTCTTTTGTGTTTCCATTGTGATTGTAACATTAATTACCAAATTCTATGCTGGTTTTATACTGAAATAAAAAAAAACATTGTTGTTAAGGATTATTTATGGGGTAAGAAAGTTTTAGGGTGGTAATGATTTAGGATGAGATGTGGGATACGTTTTGACTTTAGTTTAATGTTTCTACTGTGATTGTAGAGTTGCCTATCAAATGACCCGCTAATTTGATACTGAATTAGATAAATTATTCTTGTTAAGGGTAGTTAAGGGGTAAGAAATTCTTAGGGTTGTTATATCTTAGAATAGGCAATGTGGTTAAATTGGCGTAGGTTTGGATATTCTTCGATATTTCCATAATTAATTAACAAATAACACTGACACTGAAATAGAAAAATTGTTCTTCCTAAGGGTAGTTTAGGGGTAAGAAATGTTTAAGAAGGTAAAAACTTATAACGAGTTTTGTGGAATGTTTTGGCGGTTTTTTTCGATTTTCTACTGTCATTCTAGAATTAATTACCAAATGACATGCTGGATATATTCTGAACTAAAAAATATTGCTTGTTAAGGTTAGTTTAGGGGTAAGAAATTGTCGATTCGCACAGACCTAAAAAGATGTGAAGTAAAAAATAATGGCGTTGGATTTTTTTCTAGGGTGATTCTGTAATAAATTACTGAATACCCCGCTAGCTTAATAATTAAAAAAAGTAGCAGAATCGTTGTGGTTAAGGGTGGTTTGGGGATAAAACATTATTAATGTGGTTATTAATTAGTAAGATACAAGTAAAAAATTATGGCATAGGTTAAATTGGATTCTACTCATGTGGCCACGCTACCTTAAGGTACATACTTGTCTTAGACGATAGCGCAATGCATCCACAATAGTATATCCTGAGAATGGACACTCATGCATTATCTGCTTTCGTTATTCCCCTTCGAAACTGTCCAAATGTGTACGTAGTATTGAGTTCGGGTCATGTGAAATATATTTCACTTAGCCTGTTGATATGGTTTCTTTATGTTCGTTATTTTGGTATTCAGCTGGTTATGAGAATAACAGAAAATGGAGTAGGAAATATTTTGCGGGTCATTAATGGCGAAGCTTATTTTCATTAATTTGTCCAATAAAGCATTGTATCTTACTGAGAACACACCATGAAGTATATTGCAGTTACTACATCGTGATGATTGTTATCACTTTCATAATCTACAACTACTGAACCAAGCGTAATGTGAGCTTATTTAAAAATCATGGTGTTCATATCCATCGGCCCTACCATGTGTTCAATTTAAGCCCTGTCTCTTCCTCTTAGTCTGCGCCACTGCTGGATGACGGCGTCAGGTTTCCTTGAGGCTGCAGCGGGATGTGGGCAATCTTCCTATCACACCGAGATTGGAGCATCCCGCCCACACTCGAATCCCTGTCCGGAATCGGAAGCTCGTCCCTGTAGCTGCGCTGATAGCGGAGCCTTTGAAGGAAATGAGACGAATTACATTTTGCTCATTGCTTTACAACTTATTTCACGAAACGAGAGGCTTCCCGCTGGACGGCGAGAAAGGAAAAATCTCTTTCAGGAATGGGCTCATTTCGTGAATCTGGATATCTTTAATTTCTTATTTTCTTCTCCCACGACTAATTCAAAAGAGCGGTCATTACAAATGATCGTACGGCTTTACTAAATAAACAAAAAAATCTTAATAAATAAATAAATAAATGTACTGAATATCCATATTAATATGCTCGTATATAAGCCCCCCGTGGCTACGATGTTAGCGTGCTTGCTCTTCACTAAGTCATACCGGGTACAATTCCCGGTGGGGCCAGAAAAAATTTGTAGCTTTTCATTTCCATGTCTCAGTTCATATAGCTCTGATGTATGAAAAGTTCACCCTCTGCGGCTAACAACCGCTGTTGTAATACTCGGATACAGTAATCTGGATTCTGTCGAGCACTCGTCATTTCGTAGTCCTAGCTGGCCGAAACGATATATATAAAAAAAAACTTTATTTTATTTCATTTCAATAGGGCGCTTTATTTACAAATATTATTTATGTACAAATGTGTGGCGAGGCGTTTTGTTGCCTGAATGCCTGTAGAATTCCCCTTAAGTAGAGCCGTGGGCTGTGCATACAATGCCCTGATATTCACTCTCATTGAACGGATAGTTGCAGTTTTAATTTTTGGAAATCTTTGTTTTGAACTTAAAATGATTGTAATTTTATTTACTTGTGATTTGTATCGTATTATTATTATTATTATTATTATTATTATTATTATTTAGCATCCTTTAGTGCATCTTTAATATTGTTTTATTTAGTTGTAAAATATCTTTTAAGTGTGCTGCAACTACCGATTAAATGAGCACCGTTGGGAACCACAGGAAACCAACGGTCAGGTCACGAATATATACAATTAATATAAACATATTTACAAAAGACAATTAAATAAGAGAAATAAATTATAATGTAAAATATACCAGTTTTGCCATAGAAATAAAGATTAAATTAAAATTCAATTATTTACAATACTAAAAAAA
>NNCF01125920.1:735417-754179 GCA_002313205.1 Laupala kohalensis | reverse complement strand
TATGTCTCGTCCAAGTTACGTTCATGCAGATGGTTACTCCTAAATATTTGTATTCTTTAACGTTTTCTAGCGTTTCTCGTTTATACGTCCAAGTTTCATTCTTACTGTAGACCCACTCATTTTTAAAAGTCATGGTTTTTGTCTTATTAGCGTTAACTTTTAGTTTCGTTTCTTCGCAGAAAATTTCTAATTCATCTAAACTTCTTTGTAAACCTGCTTGTGTTTTTGAGAAAATAATCAAGTCGTCGGCAAAAAGGAGTGCTGGTATTGAAATATTTTCATCTCCGATCCTGGGTGCATCTGCATTTACCGTGGTTAATCTATCTACAAGTCCATCTATGAATAGTATGAAGAGAAGTGGGGAAAGTACGCAACCTTGCTTTACACCTCTTTCCACAGAGAATGTATCTGTTACACAATCTGATTCTAATCTCACGCATGCCGTGTCTGATTTATACATCCCTTGAAGCATTTTTAGGAATTTTGTGGAGATTCCTTTACTTTCTAGAGTATACCAAAGTATTTCCCTATCGGTATCAAATGCTTTTTCAAAATCCGCAAAAGCACAAAATAGCTTACCTCTTTTCCCGGAAGTTGCCTTTTCCGCCATTGTGGTAGTTATACAAATGTTGTCTACTGTATTATAGTTATTTCTGAATCCTGCTTGCAATGCTGTCACTTTTTCTTCTTTTTCTATCCATTTAACCGTACATGAAGAATTTTGCAAACAATCTTAGCTATTGTATTAATTAAGGAAATACCTCTATAGTTCTTAGGATCGTTAACGTCAGCTTTGTTTTTATAAATTGGACAAATTATTGATGTGTTCCAAATTTCAGGAAACGTGGAAGTGTCGTATAAAGAATTAAGCAAATCCACGAGAATTGGGGCAATACTAGAATTTATTTCCTTTAAAAATTCCTCTGGAATACCATGAGAACCTGTTGCTTTGCCAGACTTTAAATTCCGTACCACATCTTTTATTTCATCAATATTTATTGTACGGTCTAAATCTGACACTATTATTTGGTGTTTGATAAAATGACCCGTCCGTTGTATACACTGATTCCGGGAAAGAAGTTGAGCGAAGTACATTTCCCAATTATTCGCCTCTATACTGTTCATGCAACTATATCTACATCGTAATTTATTTATAGTATCCCAAACATTTGCAACATTTTTAGTGTGAATAATGCTTTCAATTCTTTCCGCTTCCGAATTCTGCCATTGTTGCTTAGCTGTGTTAATTATTCTTTTATAGTTTTTTTCTCAAGTGTACGTATTTTTGTCGTAAGCTTTCTCCTCCCCACCAAATGTAGAATTTTAATGCATTTTTAGCATCTTTTTTCGTCTGTCTTCAATCTATGTTGAACCATACCGCTTCTCGAGTGTTGTGTTTTTTCTGTGCGCGTACTCGCATGTGTGAACCCGCTTTCTGTAGAGTGTTTCATAAAGATTCTGTCGCGGCATTAAGCTCTCCAAACTGCAACCTATTTAGAATATCTGCATGCACGTTTCCGCGATTCCTTTCAAAGTTCGCTGCAAATTATAACCTTTATTCATGACTCCATTTAAATCGTTTAATTTTTGACAATCTCTTTGATTGTTGAAGTACTTGTAAACTATTTTTATATTTTAATGTTAAACAAAGTGGCATGTGATGGGATTCTATTCTTTGACCTACACGAAATTTCTCTATCCACTGTATAGTTTTATGACACGCCAAACCATAATCAATTACGCTCTCTCCATTTCTATTAATATACGTGAAATTTCCGCATGCGTCATCCCCATAAGAACCATTCAAAGTATCTAAATTACGAAAATAGCATAGCTCTAGTAATTCGCATCCCTCCCCATTGCTCACTTTATCTTTACTTTTTCTAATTATATTATTATTATTATTAATAACATGAAGATTTTCGTTCATAGGTGCGGCTGGTATTCTTTCACCTATTCTTGAATTAAAATCTCCCATTAATAAAAGTCCTGCATTGGGATTCCTATTTTGCAGCGTATTTAATATATGGTCTAACTCGTCATAAAAGGAATTATTATGGTACACGGATCGTTGTGGGTGTCTATAAATAATTAAAATTAATATCTCCATACCCGGGCATTCTTGTTTAACGCATATGGAACTTTGTAAATTTATATTTATTTCTCGGAAACTATAATTCGTTGAATTCTTGCAATAAATTGTGACTCCCTCTGGGTTTCTCTCACGCGATCCATTTCTTTTCAAATGTTTCGTAAAAGAAGTATATCCATTTAAATTAACCGAGTCTCCGTCTTTTACACCACGTTTCAAGTAATCCAATTACAGAGAATTTTTCAAGGAACTCACGAAAACTTCCCTGAGTCAGTTTCCTCGTCAATCCTTCAACGTTCCAACACAATACATCCAATACATGCCCTTTGTCCTACTGGCCTGCCGCGGACGTACCTTGCTGAACTGCAAGTGCCACAAATCTTGTCACCCGTCCTTGCTGTGGGGGAGGTACATACGGCGGCCGGTTGGTAGCCGACAGGCGTGGTGCACTTTCCGCATACCGCGTTGATGACGCGCTGGCGCTGGCTTGCCGTCGCCCTGCCGCGTGCTGCTGAGGTGTCGACATCGGGGGTGAGTGGCGTTGCTGTATAGGCGGTCGCACCGGCGATGTTGCCGCGTCATCGACTGGGGCTGGGGTGTCTCCCTGACTCGCCTTCTTTAGGGCCTCTAGCGTATAGCGCTTCCCATTCACCACAAGTGTATCAAAGCGCAAAGAAACCCTGTGCTCCTGGCATCCTGCAAAAAATACCCGAGCTCTTTGCGTGTCTGCCGCACGGCGAAGGAGAAATCCTCCGCGACGCGAACACCGCGGAGAGATTCCTCGGTCGCCTCACGCAAATAGCGAGAAGCTCCCATTAAGAGTTCCTCTCTCTTTTTATAAGAGGCCAATTTCACCACTATTGGCCTCTTCCCTATCCTGTGGCCCACACGGTGTGCTCGCTCTATGTCGCACTCAGTGAGCACCACTCCCGTCTGGGCCGCGACTTCTCGTACGAGCCGCTCCGAGTCCCTCCATGTTTCGCCCGGTTGGTCATCCAAGCCAAAGACAAGAAGTTGTTCCTTCGCGACTGGTTTTCCAGGTAGTCAATCTTTCGACACAGAGCTTTATTCTCTGTCTCGAGAGACGCAACCCGGTGCTCCTGACACTTCACTTTGTGCATGCAATCCTGCCAGATAGCGGAGTGCGCGGCCAGACTCTCTAGATTTTCCTTCTGCCCGGCTCGAAGTTCCTCCAGAGCGATGTCAATGTTAGTGGTGGGGCCAGGGTTGGATTCTATTCCACCTATAACTAATAGAATACCTATTAGTGCCGCACTAATTAAACATGTTAAATTTACATTTAAGGAATGGGTAACTAATGCACCCGGTATACGTGGTCGTCTCACACATCCAATAGCAGTTCGCCACTGCTCAATAGAAATCATCGCTACAATTACAAATAATAGTACTAACAAATAATAATAATAAAATGAATAATAATACAGAATACTTATATTTTGAATATTTTGACGTTCTGGAACACACAGGAAATTCACTAAACGTTCACAATTCGCACTTTACTTTCCTACGGCACTTGCAGGTATACGGCTCAGTGGAGCTACGACGCGCACGTCCTTTCACTTCGGCGTCTCAGACAAAACTCCTCAAAAAACTTTATGGAAAATTAAAGTATTGAAATACTTCGATAGCGAGTAATTTAAGAAGGCAAAAATCAATCTTCGTCATATTTAATGGGTTCTTTATTTTATGTATTTAACAAAGATAAAATACATCTTTTAATCGTAATATTTGGACGAATTTGGGCATATGACTGACTATCTTACAATGAGCACTGTGAGGGTAAGACACTCCTGTCATCCATTGGGAGAGGATGGGAAGAGTATGACGCGTAAGAATAATGAAAAAATCCTATAACATACTTGAAACCTTAGTTATCTGTGCCATTGAGATGGATAAGGACACCCCCAATGCATCATAAGTTTACAAATAGTCCAAATTGGAGAAATTAAACCCCTTGCATCCTTGAGGTAGGAGTGGAAACAAGTGGCGCGTTAAAATGATCAAAAACGTCCGATATTGATGTTGAATACATCCGTTTTGCTGTCGCAGAAGAGAAGAATCACTCTCGATGCCTCTTAAGTCTACGATCACTCAGAATGAGGAAATATACTCCGTTTGAATAAGGGATGAAATAAAGAAGTAGAGTTGAGATCGTAGTTTTCGGGGCCGCTGAAATTAGTAGCGGCAATTTCGAAGAACCCAAAGTTCAAAGTCAGCCCGTATACACATTTTGCATCCCAAGGGTAGGGGATTCTATGTACCGAAAATGATATCAGTGACGAGTTCAGTTTTCATCAATTCTGAGTTGATTGTAACATCCTGTAAACGTGTAAGTCTATATTTAGTTCACATAAGAAATAAGTCACTCCTCGCGTCCCCCTGAGTAAGAGTGGGTTGACATGTAAATATAATCGAAGGTATAAGTGTGGAGATCAAAGATTTAGGGGTCACAAATGATTAATGAAATTTCCGATGCTGATTAAATCCACGATCAGTCCTATAAACCTTGGTACCTCAGGGAAGGGTATGACATGTAAGAGGTGTGACACCTCAGGGAAGGCTACGACGAGTACAGAATTTTCGGTGTCGCTGTGATAAATGGTATACCCCTATGAGAAAAAATAAAGCTAGAGACATTACAGAATTCACGCGACCAAATTGCGAGTATTCAGCTAGTTCCATGTAAACAAATTTTTATTGTCAAAAAAGCAGTTGCAAATTGCTTATGTCCACGTGGAGGCGATAAACTCAGTTACTCTCTCGAAACAAGCTAGGGACCATCGCATCAATTCCGATCAAGGGCCCAAGGGCAGTGGCGGATTTAATATTGATAAAAGAAATTATTTATTAAACACGTACTATTATCCATTTGTTGTTCCAAGATAAATTGTAGATATTTGTGCAGTAAAAATACGAGATTAGTAAAACAAAGATTTAATGACATTCCCGACGAAGGAAAATCCTCAAGTACCAGGAGAAGAACGGAGAAAATCCCGGGAAAAACAGAAAAACTATTAAAAACAAAAAAAGGAACAAAAACATCATGCGTGAAAAAAAGTAATTTAATCAGTATCTACAGTACTATAACAATTGCATGATAAAGTATAAGACATTAACATCACTTACATCATCCGACGTCATAATAAAAACAATATTTATTAGGAAATTGAAGCTCTCATTAACTTCTTTCATTAAAATCTGTATATTCTTTGGCACTATATAAACAATAGCACATACGGCTTTTAACCGCGGTGTGCAAACAATTTTTGTCCGGTAGAAACAATAGCCGCACATTGATATCCGGTTCAGAGGACCGGAAAGGTACAAACAAATTTGTCGCTATACATGAAGGGATNTCGAAGGACCAACTGTTATGACAGTAATGTATGATAAAAGGATGAAGGTGTAAGATGAGTGGTGATCGCCAGCAAATAACAATTTAATGAAACATGCTATAAATAGAACAAGAGCCAATGAAGTGATACAAATACCAAAATAGAAATTTAGACGAGTTCCTGCGATTGTGTTGAGCGCTTTATGATGAGATGCGTCGACAGCGAGTCTAGTTCTGACTGCTGATGAGTGGCGTGCGGACTGTTTGACTGACAGTCCGTCTGCCAACTGCTCGGGTGAGGTGACCGCGAGCGAGTGCCTGCTGGCGAGGCAAGTGATGAAAGGCGGCGAGTGAGCCATATTGCGTAGCTCACCGGGATGATGAGTTGATGGCGTGATGAGTGACCAGAGTGGGAGCCTAGCAAGACGAATGTGCCCTTCCGGTGATGTAAATAATTGCTGCGGTAAAGTGCCAGTCGATGAGTGGCATGCTGTAAGTCAGTCCAGAGGGCGAGTGTGACTCCTCTGACACCCCAGAGCGAGTGATCGTCCGACATTTGGTGAATGCAGTGGGTGAGTGGCCGTCAGACTTCTCTGGAGAGCAGTGGGTCAGAGACTTTTCCGACGTCTCTCGAATGCAGCGGTCGAGAGAGTGGCTGTATTCTCTGGGGAGCAGCAGGCGAGAGAGAGTGTCTGATCGCCCTCGCGAGCAGGGCCAGCACATGGTCTGGCTGGCTGTGCAAAGACTCGCGCTGTAGCTCATGTCATCTTTGCACAAAGAGCGAGTTCAGAAATGACTCACTTGTCTTAATAATCTTACAACCAAAAAAAGTCTGAACACGCGGATTTAAAGTGATTCAGCATATCTATATCTTTTATATTTGTGTTAAAGGAATTTTACAATATTATTCCTGAATGATATGAACCTCTTTAGCAAAGAGTTGTTGTTCCGCTAGGATGATGAATATTAGCCCTATTACGAGTGTTGTGTTCGTGAAATATATTATTTCTTCTAAAGCTGGGGTGAGATTTTATTAGTCCTGTCTTAACAAACACGACAACTTCTTAAATGTACATGCATGGGAAGGAGAATATTGAAGTCGCAAAATAAAGGTTTTCATGAATTTCGGGGGTGATATTTACTATTATTCCGAACTTTTCTCTTTTGGATTCTAAAAGTTTGAATGCTCTGAGTGGATTTGCCCCAGAAGATAATGCTGTACAGTAAATAAGAATAAACATTTGCGAAATACACGCAGCGAGAAACGTGTTGACTAACAATGTTGGTACTGGGGAAAGATGGAGAAAGTGACGAGGCACCGATGGGGTGGGTTGTGCAGGTGAGGGGAAATGTGGTAAGGTATGTAGCTGAGAGAGAAGCGCAGCGTTGTTTCCCAGACAGTCTCAGGTGAAGTCGGTGCTGGACAGAGTCAGGTGCTGGCAGAAAGGTGGTGTTATAGATCAACAAATGTGATGTCTATGTCTGCCAGGTGCTCTCTTAGTACGAAGTTTACGTTGTTAATTTCATTGTTCAGGTCTGGCATGTTGTAGCGTGGAGGCAGGCTATAACGTACAATGTTAGTACGTTGGGAGGCCTCTTTTAGTTCTGTAAATGTTCAGTAGGGTTGAATTGACCTCCCAGATTGATGTCATTCTGCCCACCAAACATTATTACGGAGTCCCGCTCTGTGAGTTTTTCGTTTGTGTCCAAAGTAAGATAGGTAGGACTCGGCACTTTTGTCGACTCTGCAAAACTGCTCAGTTCCGCATTTTGCCAAGTCCCATGATTGTTATTCTATGCAGCGCGAGAAAAGTGACGCACATTGACGACACATTGCTGAATGATTAACACAGTGTTTATAAATGCATTGAGGGAGAATTTTTTTACAAATTCTGACTTTATGTGTGATCTAATTTACGTACTAAAATGCAATACAATAAAAAAGTAATATTATTGTTATAACAAAAATTACTAAACAGGTAAGGGCGGGACCACGTTTTTCCTGCCACACTTGCATTCCCCACACTTTTAGCTCTTATGCACAAAAATAATAATTCAGGTTTGATTTTCGCCTTTTGGAATATATTTTGAGGGGGCCAATGGGCTGATATGGTGCAGGTGCGGTGCATGATGCTTATAAGTGTACTCCATTAAGTATCTGCAAACCTTCCCGTTAAATTGCGCTCTGCCTGTCAGGTCCGATTCTCACCTCCTCTTGGTGACCCCTGGGCAATGCACTCTTAGCTCAAAGGAACTATAGAAGCTCGCGAGATGCTGGTGGTTGGCGTCGAACGCCTGTTTTTTCTTTGCAAGATCTCCTCTGAGATTTTTGTTAGATGTCTGCGGGACATCTCGTCAACAAATGGTGTTGCTAACGGGAACGGGCGGAAGGTGAATTTCCGGCGCCTTATAACGGGAACCCAAGGCTAAGGGAAGGAAAACCCCGACAGAAAATCCCCAGGAGACTGTTTTCTAGGGAGCAAGGAGAGTGGCGATTCCTGTGTTCTCCAGCTAAGTATGTCCTTTGCTTCCACTTACTAGAAGCAGATTTTCTTCAGTATTCTTTCCTATATGACCTCTCTTGACCAACTCTTGTTTGTTTCGACCTCAACAGTATTAGAGTATTCGAGGCTGAAGGGAGTCTTTTCTTTGTTCTTCCTAACTTTACTCTTTAAGGGAGTAAACCCACCCAAATCTCGCTGGTCGGAAGTAGTAGGGACTTGTCCTATCCGTCACCGTGGCGTAGGGTTAATCACCCGCTCATGGTTTTCAAATTGAATCAGAGTAATTTAGATAGCCTCGGACAAATGGAACAACTAAGACGACCGCGCAATGCACAGGATATGAATATTGGCATATGGAATATTACATAATTTACCGGAAAGGAAGTAGAAATAATAGATGAGATGGAGAAGTATAAAAAGAAGATACTGGGATTAGTGAAGTCAAAAAGAAGGGTCACGGAGAGATGGAATTGACTAAAGGAGACATATTGAGATACAGTAGAAAGGATTGAAAGAGCGGCAACTGGAGTGAGAATTGTAGTCAACCAAGAAATTAATAAGAGAACAGTAAACTGGAAATCCATAAACTCAAGTATTATACATGTAGATGTTCAATTGGAAGAAAGAGTGGCACTGGTTGAAATACATGCATCACCAAAATAAGCCCGTATTAAAAAAGGAATGATTTGACTCAGAATTACGGAGAATAATAGAAGAAGCACAGGAAACGAATGATCAAGTAGATATAATGGGAGATTGGAATGCTCGAATAGGACTAGATATATGGAAAGGGAAAGGTAGTATGGGGAAGTACGGAGCGGAAAGTATTAGAATTGAAAATGGAGATAGGATGTTGGAATACTGTATTGACAACCAGCTGAGAATACATCAGTTTACCTTCCAAACAAGAAGAAACCAGAAGATCATAAGAAGCCTGTAGACTTCTTCACACATACAAAATCCTTTAGATACGCTGTAAGAGATATCCGAGTTTACAGAAGTGCAGAACTAAGCACTGAAAACAAGCTAGTGGTGATGAAAATTTGAGTTAAAACTCCACCAAAGGAACGTTTCGAGAAATACGAAAAAATTAAGAGTGAGGAGGTTAGACAGGAAGATATAAGGAAAAGATATGAACAAGTCATCTCTACCAAACTGGAAGTAAGAAGAAGAGACAAAGTGGGTGAAATAGAAGGAAAATGGAGACATCTAAAAGAAGTAAAATTGGAGGCTGCAATAGATGTATGCGGGAAGAAAACATATAATACAAGATTTAAAAGAACCAGATGGTGGAATGAGAATGTGAAGGAGTCGGTTAAAAAGAAAAAGAAAGCCTATCTGAAGTATGTGAAAACAAAATCACAAGACGATTGGGAAAAGTATGTGGAGGCCATAGACCAGGAACAGAAGTTAAAAGAGCTAAGGAAGAGGCATTGGAAAAGTATGGAGCGGAAGTAGAAGGAAAATATCACCAAAACAAGAAAGTTTCTGACAAGTAGTAATGGATTAAGAGGGAAACAGAGGAAAAGGATAAGAAGCATTAGGGACCAGGATAACTACTTAAGAACAGGGCAGAGTGAGATATTAGAAACGTGGAGGAAATATTATGATGGAAACCACAGGTAAACCAAATCGTTAGAGGATTTATTAAAATAAATATAAACAAAATTACAGCGAAAACCGATTTAATTAAAACATAGAACCCAGGGAGAAAGGATATTCAAACTTAGCGCCAGGTGGGAGGGCGTTCTTCCCTGCGCGATGTGCAGAAAAGATTCTAAGGAGTTAAACGGCAATGTAAACACACCCTTTGGGAGTTAGCCGCGCGTACCTTTGTGTGATCACTCGATTGGCTATTGTCTTAGCACATGATTTAGATAGCATTGTGAGTGGGGAGACGAGAGGAGAAAGGAAGGCAATTTACCGTGTATTGTTCTCACTACATTCAAAACCGTCCGGGGTAGTTGGTTCTCCATCTATCGAGCCTTTTGCGACTTGTAATCGTCCGAGATACTCATAGTTGTTCGGAGTCGTAGTAAATTCTCCGAAGTAGATCGAGATTAGGTTAGACAGATATTTTTTCGAGTACGTAGTATTTTCTGTCACGTATAAAGCGCTCCAAGTGAATCACCGAATGCCCGGCTGTATAATGCGAAAGTTAAATCGTGACGTGAGTTATAAGCATAAATATGCTGTTGATTACGAGAATTCGCCGTGGGTTAGAAGCCGCGAACAGTAAGACCGTACAGTGGACCGTCGGGCCAACTAGCGAGCGAAGGCAGGCGGCGTGGTCAAGGCCGCAGGCGGCAAGAGGCGAACGAGCGATACGAGGCGATCAGCTGCGAATACGACGAAGTCGTATATTACGGAGGAGGCTGTAGGACGAACGAGCTATTTCTTCACACGATTTCGACGAAGATCCATGGGTTGTGAATATCTGTCTCTGTGAGACGAAACTTAATGGATGTGGCATCAAATGATAGGGACTTGCAGTATTTGTAATTCAATGAGGCACAAGTATCTGTTCTAAGAGAACGGCCCATCGAAATAAAGAATTTTGTAATGTATTCGTTTTGTAGAAGAGAGAAAAACTTCAAGAATCATTTTAGATGAACTGTTTCTTTTCTCTGAGTTAAATTGTTTAAAGGGCTCATAATGTGCAATGAGTACCCTAGTCGTATCACGTATTATGAGAACTTTTCTGTTTGTCAGCGATTCCTGTTCTGTGTACTTTCCAATGAGAAATTTTGTTCTCCTGAACGATTTAAAACGATAACGATTTACTTATATTTTTAATAATAGAAAAAAATGTACGTGCTTTTACATTTTGTTTTTGCATTCACCATTCACTTATTTTCAATTTTTAACTTAGTATGTTTCAAAAATGGCTAAATACGAACGAAGTTCGATGAAATACATTGTTTCATTAAATCCACCGTTCAATTTTGTTTCAGTTGCTTAATATTACATTCTGTAATGACATTTGTATGGTCTGCTAGTTTACGAAAATCATGCTAAAATATTTAGATATCCGAGTGCAAATGCTAGCAAGTAGATGACTGGAACAAATATCAACTAAGTAAATTTAATGTTGAAGGTACACTTCTTCACAAGATAAACTTTCGCTAAGTAGTGTGCTTACACACCATTTTGTCATTATGAGAAGAGACGTGTGTTGTGTGTCTCCAGTTTGGCATCGCAGTGGGCTTCTTGTTGCCCCCGCTTGTGGTGCACGATGAGGAGAATCTCGAAGATATTGGTCCTCAGCTGCAGCTGCTGTTCGCTGGTACAGCCATCTTCACCGGCGTCTTACTCATAGCAGTATTGATCTGTGAGTAACATTTGTTAGAGACAAGTTCTATTGAGTAAGGATAATTTAATTAATTTGAACTATTGATGATGATGATGATGATGATAAGGGTTCATACATGCTATATATTCATAAAACAAAGTTTAAGTATCAGTAAGTTGAGTCCAAAGATATGTTTTAATGGTTCCTAAGAATACAGAAGCAGAATTACTTGTAATGATACATTACAAATTTGAAAATGTATTACATTAATATTCCATTCTCAGTTACTAGTTCTAAAGCGTTAATCTGCATAAGAAGTTTTACTGTGATTCAATATATTAACAAACAAATCAATCTTTCATGAATTTGACTTTTTATGCTTAGTTACAAAATTATAAAGTTAACGAAATATATCCGAGTGAAAATGCTAGCATACTAAATGACCATGGTGATTGATATACACACAAGTCATTGTGGTTTTATACATTACTGAGGAGTGGTTTTGAGATTGGATGTTCGTGATGTAGATTTACTTGAATCTCCTAGTAGTGGCCGTGCAATAGAATAAATACTTATGGAGTGGATGCGCCAAAAGGTGAGATTCATTGGAAAGCAATACTGGCGTTGCCAATCGCTGTAAAATAATATACAGCATAGTGCCTGGCTCGCATCTCTTCACCCACGAACCACTTATCGGACTTCGTCACTATGACCAGTCCTAGTGTAGTTAACGTGTCTTACGAGCTACGGCGAAGTGATACTGATGTCTAGTGAAGCACTTCACATAATGTTCTGATGGTTGAAAGCTTAATTAGCTATGTTCACTGAACACCATATATTTGTGTCTTCTCGTAACCACCGAATCTACACGTTCAATTTTACTCTTTGGTTTATTCTTCGGCGCTTTGGGTCGACCAGATCCACGTTTCACATTATGACTGCTGATTATTGTTCTGGTTTCTCACAGACTTCCTCTGGGTGCTTCTCATTCGGAACTACCAAGTTTACCTAGTATACCATAGTTAACCATGGTAGACTCAATGTGCTTTTCATTCGAAGTAGACTCCGTATTTGAATTCGTTCACAGAACCGTTCGATAAGGCAAAGAGAGAATCAGAGACACGAATCTAACTTACTTAACCAGACCTGAATTTAAGACACAAACTGCCTTTAAAGTTGGCGACGTCAACAGCTAGGTGAAAATTGCGACGGACCGGGACCCGAACCCGAGACCTTCTGCTCTGGTCGCAGGTGTGCTATCCATTGCACCACTCGCCTCGCCTCCCAAGTCCGCACGCAACCTCCACCTGGTCTGATCCGGTAAACCTACAAACACTCCTCCACGAGTAGGTACCTGGAAGTTGTGAGTTAAAAAATGCATCCGACGCGTAGGTACGCGAAAACCGGCACTGAAGACTAAGAGCTACCAGCATCCTGAAGGGAGATGTGACCCAGGTTCACCGGATCAGGCCAGGCGGGTTATTGTGTATATGTGAGTGGTTAGGTGAAAGAGTGGGCTAGATACCCTAAGCATCACCGCATTATTATTAGAATAATAATTATTAAAAATATGTGGTACATAGCATCCTTGTCTTTTAACATATGTGTTATTTTGCACAATTTTGTAGGTACTGAGTTAAAAATAGATACTCTCTGAAAGCATGTAGAGTTACTGTATCACAATAGTACATCAATATTCAATTTCTTATTCCCTATTACAATTTTTAATATTTTTCATTGAATCGAATTCTGTTTCCTTATGTCTATCTTGTTAATATTCCCCAATACTCTCACTCGATATTTTAACACTTACTCTACAAGTGCTTGTATGGTGAGTAATAAAACTATCAATAATAACGCCATAAATTCTTTACATAGGGATAATTGCTATGTAATGATGAAGTACTTTTCCACCTCAACGCACTAAAATTTTGATTCGTTTGATTCTTCGATATATCTCACTTTTTTGCCTTACCACGCAGTACTACACCTCTACCACGCTCCCAAGTGTAGTACGAGATAGTTAACTAAACTTAACTACGACGACGAATGAATAGCACATTTCTACTACTACGGTTAACTATGGTAGCCTACTACGGCGAATGAAAAGCACCCTCTGTAACAGTGTTCGTTGATACGTTCATCCATTGACACAGGGTTGTTTCTAATTCTATTATTCTTATTTTATTATTATAATCTCGTATTTTTTTAATAAATTCATTTATCGCCGAATTTAAAAAAAACTGTTTCTTAACACACACAAAAATTCGAAATACCTTGAAGGAGGTAAATTTTCGAAATTTTAAGAGACTGGAAGATTGTGTACAGATGTAAGGAGTCGATTGCAAGATAAAAAGATAATTTAAGAAATCGCGAGTTTTTGCGATGTATAGAAATGATTTTACTGAATTTTATGTGTTTGTATCTTTTTGTATCCTTCGTGGATGTAAAGAAAATGCCGTTTTGATGAATCAAATGTTTTTAGAGCGTGACTATACATCAATGATGTATTGGTGTCGATTAAAAATGCTATTGCATTTTGTTTACGTAATTGGGAGTTATTGTGGAATGAAGAAATACTTTTTTCAATCTTCCGAAATCAATACTTTAAGCGATTGCACAAACAATGAAAGTGAGCACATTGTAATTCAATATACAAGTGTGGGCTGAACATAACATTTCTTTATTTGCGTGATTCCAACGATATAACATATTCCCCTCTACACTGCCACAAATTGACCATTCAATCAGAGACCGTAGAGATAAAAATCTATATTCCAAAACCGTTAAAATCGGGAACTAAAACGTGAGCAAACTCCAAACTTCTGTATCTCAAATCTGCCATTTTGGGTTGTCATGTTGTGGTATTTGGCCAACGATATGGTTTCAACTGACAAAATCACGTTAGTAACATAAATTTTTCATTTGTTCGTCGCTTCTGTCTAAAGTTGGACACTTTTTATTTTAATGTGAATTAGAAATGTTTATTTAATTTGAAGAGTTTGTTTAATGAAGTATGCGTCTTGGTTCCTTTGCCAGTTTTTCGCGCCGCCCCTCCGGCTGCTGCACCGCCGCCTCTGGAGCCCGTGTCTTTGCGAGACTTCGTTGGAGGTGTCCGTCGGCTGGCGACTCACGGTGGCTTCGCTTTGCTCTTCGCGGCTTACGCTCTCAACGTAGGAGCCTTCTACGCCGTATCTACTCTCTTGGGTCAAGCCGTGGAGATGCGAATAGAAGACAGCGCAGAGCACGCTGGCGTGCTGGGTCTCGTCATGGTGCTGGCTGGCATGCTGGGATCTGTCATCTGCGGTGTCATCCTCGATCGCACACGCAAATACAAGTAAGTTACTATTAAGCCCTCAAGGAATCTTTGATGGGATTTTAAGCTTCGATTCCACTCATGATTTTTCACACTCGCTTATAGAATTGATCTTACATGTATATAATTATTATTTGATGTTTTGGGGGACCGAGGAGGGTTGATACATAATTTAATAAATTACCCATAACTTCTTTTCTTTGAGAGTTAAGACCATGAAGTTTGTATCATTAGCGAGCAAGTTTCATACATTTTTAAGCTTGAATGCAAAAATAATGTAAACTAGTTATGAATTGGTAAAAAATGGTTTTAGGCGAACAACGCCAAACATTTTAACCCTCCTAGTGCCAAGGTAAGTTGAAACTGGTTGACACACTTATATAAATGGAAAATTTGAAGAAAAATCTTTGAATTATGGGAAAATATGTAATCAAACTGGTTTCAACTTGTCCCAGTCTGGTTTCAACTTCGAGAATAACTAGCATATAGTATTTTCTTCTTGTGAAAGTATTAACGTGTCACGTTGGGGGCTCGCTATGAAAATTAGCAACGCCCTCGTCCCAACGATGGAAGGGATAGTCCTTAGAGTTAATAGTTAGAGCGACTCGCTTGGCGAAGAGCTTTTTAAAGTGAATTGCTTTGGTGCTTGGTTAATAAAACATAAAACAGACATAAAATACAACAAAGGTTTAATGATCGAATTAGCAAATGAGCCCGAAGGGAGCTTGTAATTAAAAAGTTACAATGATGCCCTCATGGGCGAGTAATTAAACATCTACGTTACATATACCCATCGGGGCGAGAATTCAACATATTGGATTTACATACCTGATGGGCCCAAAAGGACGGCAGGGTCCGTCAAAATGTTCCAAGTGCTTTTATTTACCGTCAGACAGGTCGTCATTAGAGCTGGTTGCACTCCGGGAAGCCACGGTGAACAGGGCGGGGCGATCTCACGTGCAGCCACGGTCTCCAGCAAGTTCCCCCAAAAGACCATTTCCTTGGGATGGGTGGTCACCTGTTTAAGTAACCTCGAAGGGATGGTGCAGGGATTGGTGTGTATCTTTCCGGGAGCGCAACGAACCCTGGAACACGCCCTCATCGGGGTGGGGGGCTCCACGTGGCTATTTAGAATATATTGAAAAGCTCTTCATGGTAGGAGGAAGAACTGGAAAGGGAAAAAGTTGCACACGGCACTACGGTAATTTGTGGAGAGGGATGGGTGTTGGCCCATGCATTCAGATACATTTGGGGGAAGAGTAGGGGATATCGATGTGGTGGGACACGCCTAAGTGCGTACCTTGCGTGTGTGGTCTAATTTCCCTGAGTCCAGAGATGTAGCTCTCTGCTGCGTAGAAAGAGTGGTACAGAACGGGGTTTGCTTGCCGCGGCGAGCAAGTCGACCCACGTGTAAGTTGGGGTCTACTGTAAATGTGAATCAAATGATATACACGCGCCCGGGGGTCTGCGCAGTTCTAATAACATGGCAGCAGCTGCCATAAGGAATATTATTGCTCTCAAGAACCAACACAATTTCATGAAAGGGCCCTTTAGAAAGACGCGCCTCCAGAACGCCCACATACACGTGGAGCGCGAGACTGTGAGACGCAAGCGGAATTCGCAATCTAAACAATCGCCCTGGAGGGATACTATCGTAAAAATCCTTTGCGTCATGTCAGCCCTGTGACAAACGCATAGACATAACATTTTCTTAATTCTAGGAATTCTAATTTTATTTACTAAAAAGTCACTTAAACTATTTCAAATTATGTAGGTGTGTAAACCATATTCATTGGCGCCCTTTGGGTACAAAACAGCTACCTCATTTTCTGTAGGTACAAAATAAATAAGTCTTGTAATGTTTTACTCTTTTTAATAATAAATTTAGCAAGTAAATGGGATACTTATGAGTACGAGAAAAGAATAGTATGTGGGAAGGAATAAAATTTTAGTGTTTAAAATCCGAATGATCTGAACAAATTGTTTGCACAAATATCTAGAAAATCATCACTCGAGCATTCTTAATGAATTTTTGCCATTGTCCGTTTTTCGGGCATATTTAATGTTCTAAAATAAAAATGAAGATTTTCTAATTTAAATGATTATTTATTAAAACTGTAGAGAGTTGAAACAAACGATATAAACACCCTAGAAAATAGTAGCTTTTTACATTTCGAGATAAAAACCTAATATTTATAATATCACCACAAAATAAATTTACATTATGAATCATCACTTATGTCTCTGCGATAATGTCAAACACATAAAAGCAAATAAGTTATATTACGTATAACAGTTTCATAAAAAAATGGGTTAAAATCTTTACTTACTTTTTTCAATTTTTGAACTCGGACGCTGTAGCACTAAAACCTCTCACCTAAGTCCCAAGGTCTGTTGAAAAATTAGTGTGGACATAAAAGGATGCTCAACTGCGCTGTTGTCAAAACTTATAGTCCCGAGATATTAACAACTTACTTCTGAGTAAACCTACCTCTGACTCCAGGGTTTTTGTTTGTAAACCTTGTCAACTCAAATATTTTAAGACGAAATTTTTCGATGTTTGACTTTGAAATGCATGACAAGTGAAAAATGTTTTTCAAGTTCTTTACGTCCAGTCCTACTTATTCTATATCACTACACAAATAGTCTTTCGACGCTCCTTCGATTATGATTGGGATAGAAATTGCCTCATTTGTCTGGGCGACCCGTGGCGCAGTGTGTAACGCGCTCGCCTTCTACGCCGGTTCAAACCCGGTCCGATCCAAGTAGAATCCGAGGTGGTGGACGGAGCAGGTTTTCTCGGGGTTCTCCCGTTTCCCCTGCCTATCATTCCACCACAACATTCACTCATCATCATTCACACCCATCATCATCACCGCTTCAGGGGAGGTGCGTCAGGAAGGGCATCCGGCACCATGAGTATTCCCCAGCCAAATCCTAAGAAGCATCATATCCATCCCCATTTGCCGACCCCACATTAAGTGGGAAAAGTGAAAGAAGATTGAATTGCCTTATTTCTATGAGCATTATAATTCCTTATTTTGCGTATTTTACTACTAATAATAATATATATTATTTATATTGATATTTTACAATGGAAAAGTCAAATCTTACAGAAGCAAAAATGAAAAAATGAAAAAACTTCAAGTGTAGTAATAACAATCGGAAATGTCATTTGATTAATAGTAAGGGAAGTCTTAAGGGAAGTTTGATCTGGAAGTCTGAACGATATAGGATATGTACTGAAATAAATGCGGAGTGAAAGAATGTTCATATATTGGGATGACCAAAATTAGATTTTCTTGTGCGTACATAAGAGCGTTTCCATTCATAATTTGTTTCATTTTATTCCAAACTAGCTGAATGAACCCGGCATTGCCCGGGAGCACGCATTCATGATACATCTAATGTATCCTTATTTTCTAATAGTTGCGTTTTCAATAGTTTTTTTACACTTAAATCAGAGTACTATCCACATTCGTAGTGAAAACCATGCGTGTTTGTACTAAGTCTTATTCACCTCACCCCAAAGTTTCAGAAGTGTTATTATGCGGTTTAGCGGTCCAGAAAACCATGGTTTCGAGACAAGTATCGGTCATTTTTGATTAATTATTCATTTCATTTTGGATTAATTTCGTTACCTTCCCACCCTTATACAAAGAGTGTATTTTTTCTCATGCAGGATGATCGTGGACTTAAGCGACCTTGGCAAAGTCAATGTTCGTTTCAACGGCCCCTAAAATATTTCAATAAACACCAATATCGGTCGTTTACCATATTTTTACTTGCCACTCTATTCCCGTCCCCTTCCCGGGGGATGGCAGGTGTGTACTGTCTCCTATGTGTAGTGAAGAAGACTCACGCGGCGCAGAGGGTGTCTCCATTCATCTCAGAGGCTACGACAACTACGGTGTCAAAACTATATCGGAGTTTTTCATTATTTTTACTTCCCATCCTCCATCTACGGGATGATAAGGGTGTATTTTTACCCATGGAGATAAATCGTGGACTTTCAGATATGGGTGTGAATCTACTCCTCTCAGCAGCCCTCAAATCGTGTATTCAATATTAATATCGGTTTTCGATTATTGTTTTCTTCCCTCTTAGAGGTGCTATCCTTAAGGGTTTAACCCATACCGTGTTGAAGGAGGTGTCCCCTCTACAACACCTATAACTGTGTAATAGGAATTCTGAATATATATA
>NNCF01125920.1:719265-731532 GCA_002313205.1 Laupala kohalensis | reverse complement strand
TCCGTTGGATAATTGACGGCTTCGTCAGCATCCACTACGGTATCAACCGATTTATATTCAATCACGTCTCCTGGCAGCATGGCTAGTATCTCCTTGTTAATTACATTAACATCATCGTTCTTAGGAGCAAGAATGGCTCTTTCTCGCAACCATTCTAAATTTTTTAAATTTTGATTAACGTTAGGATACGTGATTTCTATCACATAGATACATCGAACTAAATAAAATTAAGCTGTATTACTTTTACCTTATAAATTCAAATATGAAGCCAATACTATTGGCGTACATAATAAAGAAAACATATAATTAACACAGAATTGATTTCAGGATTTTGAAATATATAACCAAATAGACTTCTTGAGAATTAAAAATTTATCGCCTTCTTGTGTTCCTGGTGATAATTAGTCCATATGTTGATTGTTCACCCAATTGAATATTGACTCCCATATTCCGGTCGCCGGAATGATTTTCTTATTGATGTTTTCAAGTTGTATCCTCCCAAATTGAAGTTGTGGATATGATGTTTTCATTGATTGTATACAGAATCTTCTTGAGCATATAATACTGAAAATTGAATATTAAAACACATTAGTTACATGTAGATTTAAAATGTACACGTAGTACAAGTCCACGAGTCATTAGTGGACTGAGCTGCTTTGGTCAACCATGAGCTATGGTTGTGTTGCGAGTCCCGTGAGAAATGGCTGCTGAGTTGTTGTTTGAACCAGTTTATATAGGGCGAATCCATAACTCGAGGCAGTTGCCTCTGATTGGCTTGTTCATTCGAGTGCCTTATGCCGTTTGCTTCTCCGTGGCAATATTTCTTTACTCCCTGGACAATTTTCTATGTTCGTTGAAGGTTTGGTGTCTTTGTTCTGTGACTGTTTAATATTCTTTGACCCTTTGGACCGCCCTACTTTCTTCTTGATCATTCTAGTCGCAATCTCTGCTGTATTTAGACGTTCCTTACTAGCTTCGTTTGTAACAAAGCCTATACTTGTGTATTATGTCTAGATTCGAATGCACGGAGCAGACTCATTGGTGAGAGAATAACAACAAAAAGAGGTGAGATAATAAAGCGGTTTATTATTTTAAAAAAGGTAGTTCTGAATGAATTTGGTATAAAGCCCGCAGAGATTTACAGACTGAATGACGACAAGGGAAGGAAATGCAAGGAAAGTTGTTAATATATAAAGTGAAAAACAGCATTTCAAGACTGAATTAATCGCAACAAAGTGAACTAGCTGGGAAGAATTCGTACGCCGGTCTTTTGAACGCAGTACGTGGGGGATAATAAATTTAAGAACTGTTCGATGCATAAAGAGGAAGATATATTGTGCACATTAATAAGTGAGGGACAAATACAGATGGATGGAGAGAAACAGGGAACTAGCTATTAGATGGATTTTATAAGATGGGACAGCAAATGATTTGGGGTAAGGATGATATACAAGAGAGTGATAAAAAGTTAATCACAAGTGAAGAGGTATTGAATGCAGTAAAGCGATTACGAAATAGGAAGACCCAGAGTTTTGATCAAATCTCGTGAGATAGTGTAGGTTACCATAGATGTATTATTGCGCACATTACAATGCGTATAACTTTACAATGAATGAATGCTTAAGTCTTAATATCCAAAATGTTGGAAAATCAGTCTAGTCAACAGGGGACACATATTGGTAAACATACATTATGAAAAGAAGTTGCAGTTATTAGAGAGGCAGATATTACTACACCTCACGGGATATTACAAAACCGTGTCCATAGATGCCTCACAGATGATAGTAGGGATATTACCCATAGGCCTACATGTGCAGAAAGTTAAATACAGGCATATGTTACAATATAATGAAAAAAATAGAAGTTAATGACATGATAAAGGAGGACAAAGGTAGAAATAGAAAACTGTTTGGATATTTACTGCGAGGATGGCAAAATTAGTGGAACGCAACAGATAATGGACGAGTCAGATATGCATATATTAAGGTTGTAACATTTGTACAGAAAAATAGGGAATGGTTTATTCCAAGAAAAACTATCTGAAACTCATGACAGGACGTGGGGATTTCCGCGTATATTTGGCGCCAATAGGAAAGACGGAAGAGGAAATGTGTCCATATCGATAAGGCAGAGAAATACCACATTATTTGCTATGGAATTGTGCAATATACGCAGAGGAGAGAAATTCGTTTATTCACTATTACATGCGACAGGACGTAATTGACACGAGAGAAAATAGTAAGTTAATGGAAACGATGCACTTACTATTAGACGAATATGTAAAAAAAATGTTTAGTATGTACAGCAGTACGGTAGAGGAATAAACAGCACAGAGAACAAGGTATTGAGAGATCGTATTTCTAAGACGGGGTGACCTAAGTCAAAAGAAATAAAAATAAGAGAGTTTCGAATTATGTTTCTAGTTTTAATAATAAACGAGAAACGGGGTCCGCACATTTCATCTCACGCACAATTCAACTCACAGTTAAACATATCTACCTGCGCGGCGAAGGGTTAAGCTGTGGTGATGTAGGTGGTAGTCCGCAGGGTTGGACAAGGAAAACGTTTACAGACAACCGTCGCCGTCAACGTGTGGCCGTCCTAAACTTAATATTAAGAAATATAGAAGTTATTTCACTAGACGTGCAACACCATATTTATATTTCCTTCACCGTTCTAAAAGTTAATCTATGAACATAAATATATTTTAAAATATTTTTCTTTTTCTTTAGTAACCCTCATTATTCCTTGAATCAAAATATTGTCCATCACCAGTTGAAAATATAAATTCCATTACATTTTGGATATTTCTAATAAATTGATGTTGTTTTTACCTATATTCTATTATACAAGAGAACAACAGGTCAAGAAGTTCATCGCTCTTTTACTTATTCTCTGAGTTGATGAATGAGCCAGTCAATCGATCAGTTACAACGACGTAGTATGTTTAGAAATTATGAAAATCTTAATTCAAAATAAACCTAAAATTCTTGTATTTCAATTATATTCACAAATAAAACGCATGAAGTCTTTCTAGAATAAAAACAAAATGACGTAATAAATCCATCTTCATTCCTTTATAGTTAAACCAAAATTCAATAGTCAAATGTTACTCATACTCAAAAAGCAATATGAACTTTTTGAAAAAGAATTTGAAAGAGTAAGTAAGAACAAACCACAAGAGAAAGTCTGTTAGATTTATATTATGATTTTCACCACTTTAAGAAAATAAAATCTTCAAATCCATTCCCTTTTCTGGGTAAATTTAATACAGATTTGGAAAAAATTTCAAAAATAACAAAGAGAGATAAGAAAAGGAACTCTCTCACAACATAAATGTAACAACACCTAAAACCACATGAACAAAATTTGGTAAATTAATTTACATGTAAATATTATAGCGTGGCATTGACTCGTCAGAGAGGTAAGAAATTCTCTATTCGAAGGAATGTTAGAAACAAGACTGTTCAAGTGAGGCAAACTGTTCTTTCGCTATCAGTTGTTATTCGCGGAGTCCATTTAAATTAATCTTGACAGTATTCATGGCACTTTTTAGTGATTAGTAAGTGCGGCCCAAGAGTGTCATTCTCGCGAGCAACCACTGTGTAAAATCCACGAGGATATAATGCTGGATACCAGTTATGTGGTGAGTTAGATATTTATAATTCCGTCATTCGCGTAAATTATTGATTCATGTCGGAGTTATTAAACTCGACACTTCCTGATGATTAAAAAGTCGGGCAAGGGTTTAAAAATTTTGAATAACATTAAACTCGACACTTTATACGGTTCTGGAATTATAAAAGGACCAACGAAAATATTCTAAGTCCCGCGCTCTTAGCAGTTTGGATTTGTTAGGTTTGCAACGTCACTCCCCTGCGACAGGGAAAAAGCTCATCTTCGATCGACCAATCGTAGGCAAACTTAAAACTGCTTCCATTATAGAAAGAAATTTGATATAAAATGAATGACAATAAATGTTACTTCTAATGATATCTTTAATAATTTTAAACCAAAAAATAAATAACGTCTGTAAGAAATATATTTATGAAAGATACAACGCTTGGCTGTAATCGTGCAACAACAATTTCAAAAACTATTTTCTTGCATGATTGTGTTGTCTTATGGCTCATATTAATTTAGTTTTATGTGTACTCAACATTGGCACGTTTGTGTACATAAATTCTGTAGCCCCATCCTGGCCCGGGTTTTTCTCCGGTTTTCCTTCGGGTAGAGGCGGATTTATCATACAGGTTCTCTAGGCTTTGTCTAGGGGCGGGTCTATTGTAACAATAAATCGTGAATTTAGTGTTATTTCAATTTTTAAGCACTATACTCAGAATAATCTATAGTTCGATAATAACTTACATGTAATTTTTTGCTTAAAATTACAAACATATTGACATTCTATTAGTATTATAACTCGCAGCTAACTTTTTATCTTATCTAGGAATTTTTGCTGAATTTTTTGAATCCGCCTCTGCCTTAGGGCCCTTGATCGGAATTGATGGGATGGTCCCTTGCTTGCTTCCGGAGAGTAAATTAGTTTTTTTTCCCTCCACGTGGTCATACGCAGTTTGTACTGTTTTTTGACAATAAATTTATTTATTTATTTATTATAAAACAAGATACTCAGAGGGTAACATAAAAAAGTTTATTTTTAGTTCTCAGAAAATCTAACAAAAGGAACTTATCACTTTTATTTAGACTTCAAAATACAATTGAGTTGCATTCATGCACATTATCTAAGATTATCAGACAATAAAGCATGGCCATTAATATTGCATTTTATTAATTATCCAAGTCCAATATTTTATTAATTAAACATTGTCCAAGTATCAATTTCATTATTTTCTCCACTTTCCTTCGTTACTATCGATATCCCGTAGAATTCATTGATTTCAATTACAGGGGGCAAACAAGGCAATTCAGAAGCATTCTTTATATAACATTTTACGAATCAACATGATTGTTCGTATTTGTGAAGATAAATATATTGATTAGACACTAAACATGATATTAAGAGTAAGGATAAAAATTCAGCAAAGCAATTGATGAGATAACAGTACAAAACTAAATACAAAATTATTGTGACTAGTAGGTTCCAGCACTCCAAATTCAGGTTCATTTTCTAAGAAGTTGTTATTTTAACGAATGAACACAAATGTGAAAGAAATGGGTATCAAAACAATCCGCAAACGTGAAACAAAAACTGATAACTAATTAATACAACGTATATAAACATAAAATGTGATTAAAATATAACATTTAGACTTATTTAACTTATGAAAAACCTGCTTTAAACTCATGAATGTCACTAAATGTATATTTGATCTGAGCAAACAGAATTATATTTAAACCACATCAATTGTATTTAAATTTCAGAATGTTACTTTGTTGGATTTATGCTGGTCTTCGAAAATGAAACTTTCGTTACTTAGTAGGAATTAGTAGGATTTCATATTCTATGACCTGAAATAATGCCGCTTTAGAATGTATGGTTCTAGAAGACAAACATAATTTTGGAGAACGATCGCAATATTAAATTTGTCATCAGCCATACATTTCATTTTTTACTACGCGTGCAGAGGAAGTAAACTAGAATAAAGGTAATTCGTTATAGAAAGCACAATATATTTTGCACTTTTAAAGTGTTAAAATTAGAAGATCTTGCTTACACGCATTCACAGTGACCTGAAAAACAAATATTTTCGATATTCTTGTCATCTCTACGTATTTCTATGGTATATACGTTTTTTTAGTGCGACAACATCACTTACCAGAATAATTTTTCTTTAGTCTTTTTTTTTTGCATAAGAGAAGAAGAAAGGATGCCTTCAGAAAAAACACAAAAATCGAGTTATCAAAATACTTTTGTGGTGATTTATTATATGCTTCCGACGTTAATTTTTATGGATAGAATGTTTCTTCCTTATGACTATTTTTGTTGTAAGTGAAGTTACAGACCCCAGATATATGTAATTATAGCCTTGAGGAAGTCTGACTAAAAGTCGAAACTTTGGCAGTCCGACGACTATTTTAATAACGAAAACACCCACTTTCTTATAAATTAGAAATATTTCTATTTTGGTCATCACTCATTTCTTCTCAGATTGTGTACTGTTCCAGGATGCATTGGTCACTATGCTATCCAAGTGTTCTTCTGGAAGTGACTATTTAAAGGAATTTGAAAAATAGAATATTACAAGAAGCTTTTCAAATCGAAACACAAACAGAATAATTAAACATTTCAATAAGTATATTCTTAAATTATTTATCTATATCTCAATGAAACAATAACAAATTTGTTTATTAATATAAAGTTAATGTAATTATTGGAAGATTCTACGATAGAAAAATAGTTTATTATTCAGAGGTTTTTTTAAGCATTTTGTTTGTTTTGAGGAACGTGCTGAAACTGTAGGTGGTGAAAAAGGAATTCTAAAAATTACCATTTATCGTCATCATAGGTTTCACTTTGTGGAAAAAGCACACTTTTTCCGTTGAATTGGGTGTCAGTCAAGAAGCTATTCATCTTTATAAGTGATAGATTGATATTTACTCAAATATGACAAGCGTATTCTGGAATGAATCTCCAAAAAATATAAAATAAGAGAAGGAATCTATCTACTGCCAGAAATTACGATGACATAAATTCAATTGTAAGAACAAGTAATTTACTTAAGACTAAGTAAATTGGAATGTATATAATTAATTACATATAATGGTACATTGTCAATAGTCAGTAGTTAGAATATAACACTGAATAAAACGCGAGAGCGAACGTGAATCGCTTTTACTCGAACTTGAGCACGAAGTAGAATAAAGTTCTGGTACTGGCTAGAGCGCGTGCGTGTGCGTGGGCGATGTCGCTCGTACAAAGATTCACAGTATACTGAATATCTGGGTTAAAATCAATAAATTCAGTTGCTATGTATTTTCATATAATCAACCAGGTCTCCTGGTACAGTACGCACAAGTTTGTAGGAGTGGCTTTGGCAATTATCAGTCAATGTATTGCCGCTTATGTAGCTGCCTATTTCTGTGATCGATAGAGAGTGTCGAGTTTTTCAATAAACATTATACCGCGTCTGAGTAAAAATACATTTAGCTGAGAGATATAAAGCTCCACTGTAACTCTACTGTCGCTACGCCGCTGGTTCAATTCCCGGTGACATGTCCGTACAGATTTTTGAAAATGGTTTATACCTCAAATCAGCTCGAAATATCTGTTAGGGAGCTGTAATGAACGAAACCTTCGATAAAGCTCTGACATTGCTTAGGAAAATCTTAAACATACGCTAAGCCATTGGCAGTTCAGCATCGTCGCATTACGACAAATCTGGTACTGTGGCTAGCAACTGAAGGAGATAAATTGGAACACTTTCGAAGTTCAATCTGAATTGCGCTGATTCATATGCTAAGTATACGACACCAACTTATACTTTAATACATCAGTTCAATGTATCTATTAAATAATTCCTATACATGAACTCTTAAGTTACGGTATTCTTATTTGTTCATTTGTGAATGAAAGTATTCAATAATATATTCTACGAGGAATTTTGTAATGATTTTTTAAATTTAAATTAACCTAAGCAGAAAATATTCAATATTGAATTAAAAAGCAATCAATTCTACAAATACATAAAGAAAACAGTGATACAGAAAGCAATTCGATAGTTTCTAATTCTAACCGAAAAGAAAATTTGATATACTACACCAGAGAATTGTTTACTTAACTCTCCAAAATATGTTAAGTTGGAAATATGTAAAAGTATTTTTCATTTTAATAAAAATATAGAGTAGGAAAATATTATGTCTTAAGTTGTTTAATTTATATCCAAACAATATTTTCAATGAAAATATATTCATATAGCATCTACATTTATCATATTTTACATCTGGGGATCATTATCTATTAAAGAAAAAAGTATATGCACTTATTGGTTTAAACTAGAAGTATTCGCAGCAATAAAACAGCATTCGTATCTGTATGCCTAGCTAACAATATAATTAGGGAGGATGAAAAACTACACGTCTTTATTACACTGTGATAGTTTTGGACAAAAGAAGAACAAAATTAATAATAGACGTATTACTGTAATGAGAATTAATAATAGTTAAAGGACGGGTCAAATATACTTTTATTTAAAACAATGATTTTCGTAAATTTAATCGCCTGGAATCCAGATGTAAGAGCATATTGCTAAAGTAACTGCTCGCTAGATAGAAAGTATGAAGTGACCTTAGCTAGTTCAAATTCACTTTTATTTGCATTTTTTTATTTTCAAACTTTAACTTAGAAGGTTAAACATCTTCTACGTAAAGTATTTAACGCACACCAAGTTGTGGATTTCTTCGTTTGTATTTTTTAGCACTTAAGATAACTGATTTGGTCTCTTGATAACGAGTCCAATACGCGTCATAGTCTAGCACATCTTGCAATCGTCTTGTGATTGAATTAACTACGGTGGACGCATAAATCGTGCCGTTTGCAATTTCCTCCCAAGCTTTACATACAACATCCCAGAGCGCATCAGAGGTTGTGGGAGGTGGATCATGCTAATTTTCGGCCATGACACGCTTCGTCTCCGCCCACACGTTTTCGATTGGGTTGAGGTCAGGGACATGCGGGGGCCAGTGCAGAATTTCCACTTCCTCCTGCTCTGCAATTCATTCGTACCAAACGAGACATGTGGACAGATGAATTATCATGCTGAAAAAATAGTTCTTGAGCAGGATACAATTGCCGCACCGAAGGGACCACAATATCTTGCAAGATATGGAGATACTGATACCCATCAAGACGACCTTGTATTCTGTGAAGAGCGTCTACACCGCGAGAAGTTATCCAGCACCAACACCCCACAGATACGCGTCCAGATCGTGTTATCTTTCTCACATACTCAGGACAATGGCGTGTTATACGAGGTCGATATACGCGCAGAGGTCCGTCATTTGCAGAGGAAAAAACACTCTCGTCTGAGAAAATCAGATTTTTCCAATTACGATTAATGTTTCCTTCGGCATATGCTAACCTTTTTACTCTATGTTCCTCGGAAAGTACCTCCTTTGTCACTGCCCTCCAAGATCAGACTTCATTATCTCTCAGACGGTTTCTAACAGTTCTCGCGCAACCGGGAAAATAAGAGAGGCGTCTTACATGTTCTACAGGGAAGAAAGGATTTTCCTTAGCCTGGTTCACACAAAGTGCGTCCTGGGCTTCGATAGACACTCGCCACAATCCAGTACCAGCACGCCTTCCAACCTCCCCAGTTTCGCGATACTGCCGATCCGATTTGCAAGCAGTATTGCAAGACTTACTCCATATTGCCTTCCAGTTGCAGAGTCACTGAAATTATCACTTTCTACCAACGTAAACACCTTTTCCCTAACGGAGCGCTCGTGATGAGACATTGCAGTAGAATAATTCGCAAGGTTCACTTTGCTAAGCTCGTGTAAGTTAAGTTCTCCCTCCGCAGAGAGACGAGGTCGCATGATCAGATAAAATAAGGTGTTGCAATCATTTCGACTTACAGTCGTAGATGAAAGAAATAATTTCAACAAATAACTATACAAAGATAATTGCAGAATTTTGTATATATTTCTATGGATTGACGAAACTTTGTTTGCAAAGAATATTTTTATTTCTAATTTCTGAGTAAAATGAATTAATTTGAAGTGTATTTGCCTTCCCAGCTGCATGGGAGACGCGGTTCAGCAGAACAGTTGCTGCTCGGATGTTTAGCTTAACGGTCGTGTGCAAGGCTGATCGGAGCGAGTAGTGTTACTTTACCGCCTCGAGCGGGTAGACGTCGGTGACGGTGTTATTCGTGTTCTTTTCTTTATAGAAATTGTTATTGTGGACAAAATTATTATAGCGAAGAGTTAGTTTTCATTTGTGCAATGTATAGGGGCAGGCGGGTATAACCTCGCGCTTCAGTATGAAAAATGGTGTGGTGATTTTGCTGGTGATTGACTATGCTGAATCCATCACTTTTAGGGACTGCGTAAGGAAAATCGTGGACGTGGTTACTGAAAGGTACGTTACGTATGCCTCCCGAATAAGAGGTGGAAGTGTATGTATTTATTTGTTGAATGAAGAGGCAGTGGAAAAAGTAGTCATTGAAGGGCATGTAGTTATTAGGAACATCAGAATAACAATGAGAAAGTTTGGTAAAGGAGCGATAAAGGTACCTTTTGCTCCATGTATCACCTATCGTAAATGACGTCTTTATCCATAACATGTTATCAAGATATGGGAAAGTCGTAAGTGACATTAAAATACTGAAGTTAGGACTTAAATTATTTGTCTCACGTGAGGTCGTTTTCGCGATTTTGCGAATTTAATGTCGAATGTGGAAAATTTGCCAGAAGCAAATAACATAACTTTTCAGGGAATGGCTCGGACTATTTATTTGCATAAGGAATATAATAAATGTTACAAATGCAGGAATTGTGGGTACTTTGCCCGGGAATGTAAGGATCGTCTGTAGAACAGGAAAAAGGTGGGGGAGTAGAAGAATCCAATATAGTCATGAAAGACTGAGAAAACATGTGCGAATAAAAGTAGTCAGAATAATGGCGACGAAAGACAGTTAGTTACAAAACGGGTTAGTAATAATGAATTTTATGATAAACGTTTGAATGATATGGTCTGGCCATAAAATTGCCCTGTGAGTAAAAGACAAGCGGTAATTGTAATATGTACGTCGGTCAGACACAAAACTTTAAGTATAGTAAAAGAACATATGAAAAATCTGGATTTATTTCTGCCCGTATTAAATTTAATGGAAAAAAAGGTGAAGATCAAGAAAGGAAAAATCGTATTCAAGAACTGAAAAGGTTAATGGAGAAGAAAGACACAAAAATGTAACCTTTTTGTTTCTTTCTTGGTGTTGTTTCATAACTTTATCCTTTCATAATTATGGCAAAGTATGTTAACACGATAGTGACTTTGAATGTTAACGTACTACGATCAGAAACAAAGAAGCTAATGTTACAAGAATATTTAAGAAAGAATGTTTATATTTTGTTATTACAGGAGGTAGCAATCAGTAACTTTAATTTTCTGAGAGAATACGATTGTATTCTAAAAGTGGGGAAAATAAAACTGGAATGACAATTGTTTATAAAAAAATTGTGGCTGAAAACGTAGAAACTATTCCCTCCTGGAGACGAAAAAGAAAAGATGTTAATGACAACCATTATTAACATTTATGCACCATCAGGAAAAAAATAATAAAAACGAATGAAGAGTTTAATAATAGTGATTTAGTTCCATTTGCTAATACCAAAGAAAAAATATTTTCGCGGGTGATAATTGTGTGCTGAGTAGTAATGACTGTCCAGGGAAGCCGACATGTTGTAAAGCATTAAAAAATTAGTACAGAAAATGAAGCTTTCAGATATTTGGGAAAGGAAAAAAATATGTGCAATTTACTTTCCTACGTAATGATGTAGGTCGCGAATAGATCGAGTTTATCTATGTTGATCCTGTACAAATATTGTTAAAAATTGGAATATTGGAATGTGGAATATTGTTAAAAATTACACGTCAACTTCTGAAAATCGCGAAGAAAATGTTTCTTTACTAAACGATGGCAAAATCGTAACAAATCCTCAGCACATCGCAAATTTGTTGAATTCTCACTTCTCAGAAGTTGGTAAAAAACGAACTCAATATATCCAAATCAAAGTCCTCCAATTATATCCACCCACGTACCCAATTCTATGTTCACTTCCGAAACTAACGCCAGTGAAGTCATGGGAATCATCAGCTCCTTAAAAAACAAATTTTCAACAGGCGTAGATGGTATACGTGAGTTTATTGTTAAATTTTTGTCCCTTGCTATAATAAATCCACTCATAAATATTTTTAATAGTTCTTTATCGAAAGGGGTGTTTCCTAAATTATTTAAGAGAGCTAAAGTGAAACCTTTACACAAGAAAGGAAACAAACTTAATATTGGAAATTACCGACCAATATCTATACTACCCACTAACTCAAAAATCCTAGAAAAATTGTTCTATAAGCGTCTTCTAGATTTTTTATCAAAAAATAATATTCTCTCTGACGATCAACACGGTTTTAGGAAATCCTTTTCCACTACAAGCGCCATATTATCCTTCTTAAACGATGTTACCACATCTCTAGACCGTGGAGAATATCCTCCGGGTGTTTTTCTTGACTTATCCAAAGCATTCGATGTCATCGATCACGAAATTCTCATTTCTAAATTGCATTCTTTAGGTATTCGTGGA
>NNCF01125920.1:707875-719081 GCA_002313205.1 Laupala kohalensis | reverse complement strand
ACTGCGTATGACCACGTGGAGGGAAAAAAACTAATTTACTCTCCGGAAGCAAGCAAGGGACCATCCCATCAATTCCGATCAAGGACCCTAAGGCAGAGGCGGATTCAAAAAATTCAGCAAAAATTCCTAGATAAGATAAAAAGTTAGCTGCGTGTTAAAATACATATATAATGTCAATATGTTTGTAATTTTAAGCGAAAAATTACATGTAAGGGTCATTCCATGTCAACTCAACCAAGGCTCCCAGTCGACCATCTCCAATTTCCTTGAAATTTCACAACATAGTAGCCTATGACCCCAAACTAAAATGCCCGAAATATTAGACCTCAATGTGCTTTGGTTCATGAGCTATAAGCCTTGGTCTCAAGGGCCATTGTTCAATTGTCGCGCGCGCACAGCAAAAAGTGCCAACTTTGATTGCATGTGTATCCAGTATAAATCTTAGTAAAAAGATCTAGTTTGGCATATCAAGACAACTTTTTGCGCTGAATCAAATGGTGCAATTAAAAAAATTGTATTTCTAATACCTCACTTGCAAATCAGCTCCAAACTTGGGCCAAAAAATTATCACATCAAATAAAAGTCATATTTTGCTCACCCATTACTAAAGTCAGTATGGTCCAGACAAGTTGCAACTTTGCAAGCAAGTTATACTTACTGGTGTTTACTATTGTCTGCAATATGACCTTGTAAAAATGTATAACAACAAATATATAACAAATTAAAAATAACAAAAAATTTAATTTTGCAAATTTTGTCATACTTTCAGCGGCAAAAATCGAAATGTGGGTCATCTCAGATTTCTAATTTTTTGGTTCTATCTGAAAGAGCATCTTTTTTTCTATAAGGTGACATACTTTAGATTTTGCTCCCAGGCCATCTAATGAGAAAAAATGGCCACTTAAAAAGAGCTACTTCTGCCGTAAATTGTGGAAAGCAGTAAAAACGTCCAACTTTAACTAATCTCCATGACGCACAGCTTGTTGCATGTGCTTCGAAATATACAGTGGGTCTCTTATCCTGGGTTCCCAAGCCCTCAGTGGGTTTCTTTATGGATCCCAAGCCAAAGTTCAGCATAAAAAATTGATTTGTCTTGCAATTAATGCTCCAGAGATTTGAATATTTGTTCCACATTGGCAGTGATAACATTTGGATAGTTGTACTGTCTTCCCGCCGCAGTAGCAGCTGGTGCTGGCAGTACCGCAATAATATGCTCTTCCGGGACCCAACATTCATCATTTCTAATTGGCCAATGGAATGAGGCAGATGGACCATGAGGGTGCATGAAGCAGACTAGAGCATCACGCTCTGAAATTGAAATGCTGCATATGTTTCCAATCCACCACCTGTGATCATACATACAAGCCACAAATTGTCCAGGTTGCAAATCTGAGACCTTGAGTCCTGAAATTGAAGTTTCAGGCTGATAAAGCACAGCAGTGAATGATGCAGGTTCACCAGAAACCCGGCAGACTTGAATGCTGCTCTCGCTGACTGGCTTGAAATGGTGGTTATCCCTTGTTCCTGCTACTGTCTGCCCTTTCTTAAATCTGTCTTCTAACTGGGACCTAGATCATTCTACATCATCTTTTGACACAAATAAAAACTTTATGCCAGAAATGTTCTCATCACAAAATGCAAAAAGGTCATTGGCAGTAAGGATCTGACTGGTTGATGGACGTTGTAAACTAGCATGTGCTGCAAGTCGTTTTGTTGTGCCACCAATACCATCACATGGTGATTTTCCATGACTAGTAGCAAAGAAATTCCACTGTGCTCTGACTTTAAAATCATTTTCATGATAGCACAGATTAATAAAATTCTTGAAATTTTTGTACTGGGCTGCTGAACCATCACTGAAATATTGAATATGCTCCAAATCAGGAAACCTGGTTTTAAGAACCAACATGAGCCTAGTCAAGAATGTATGGACTGCCACTGTGTCATGCCTCAAGCAATCACTGATTATGCAGAAGCTCAGACTTTCAACATTGTCGTCAGGGGGCTTATGATAGACTACAAAGGGATGAAGCGTAGCCTGACTGTTTTCCCAGTGGAAGCCCTGAACAGCATCCTGGACAATGAAAGAGTAATTCTCTGCAAAGTCCATGAGTATTAGAAGCTCATTCAACTTCAGATTTTCCTTGCTTGACCTCAAGTATGCACACTGATGCTTGGCAATATAGTGATGACTGGTCAACTTGCTTGCAAAGTTGCAACTTGTCTGGACCATACTGACTTTAGTAATGGGTGAGCAAAGTATGACTTTTATTTGATGTGATAATTTTTTGGCCCAAGTTTGGAGCTGATTTGCAAGTGAGGTATTAGAAATACAATTTTTTTAATTGCACCATTTGATTCAGCGCAAAAAGTTGTCTTGATATGCCAAACTAGATCTTTTTACTAAGATTTATACTGGATACACATGCAATCAAAGTTGGCACTTTTTGCTGTGCGCGCGCGACAATTGAACAATGGCCCTTGAGACCAAGGCTTATAGCTCATGAACCAAAGCACATTGAGGTCTAATATTTCGGGCATTTTAGTTTGGGGTCATAGGCTACTATGTTGTGAAATTTCAAGGAAATTGGAGATGGTCGACTGGGAGCCTTGGTTGAGTTGACATGGAATGACCCGTAAGTTATTATCGAACTATAGATTATTCTGAGTATAGTGCTTAAAAATTGAAATAACACTAAATTCACGATTTATTGTTACAATAGACCCGCCCCTAGAAAAAGCCTAGAGAACCTGTATGATAAATCCGCCTATACCCGAAGGAAAACCGGAGAAAAACCCGGGCCAGGATGGGGCTACAGAATTTATGTACACAAACGTGCCAATGTTGAGTACACATAAAACTAAATTAATATGAGCCATAAGACAACACAATCATGCAAGAAAATAGTTTTTGAAATTGTTATAAGTTGTTTAAAAAGTACTACAGCAATGGCGTGATAAAGCACAAGACGAATTTAACTTTTGTTAAAATCAATAAATTCTTTTACAGTGTAGAAGCACTGGTGCAGGAGGTAGTTTTTAACCGCGGATTTGAAGATATTCAATTTCATAATATCTTTTATATTCTTGGGCAGGGAATTATATAGAACGATTCCCGAATGGTATGGTCCCTTTTGGCAAAGAGTGGTTGACACTCTAGGGCGATGAATATTACTACTATTGCGTGTATAGTGTTCGTGAACGAGACTGTTTCGTATAAAGAAAGGGTGGCACTTCAGTAATTCGGTCTTAACAAACACGACTGTTTCATAAATATAAATGCAGGGAAGTGTTAAGATATTTAATTCCTTGAATAAAGGTTTACAAGAGTTTCGGGGGTGAGATTTACAAATTATCCGAACTATCCTCTTCTGAATTCTGAAAGTTTGAATACTCTGACCGGAATTACCCCAGAAGGTAATGCCGTAACGTAAATGGGAGTAAACGTTTGCAAAATATACGCAACGGGAAATACGTGGACTAACTGCGTTAACTAAGATTCGGAATGCGTAACACAATTTGCTTAATTGGGAATTAAGATTGTCAATGTGACAATTCCATTTGAGGTTGTCTTGAATATGGAGACCTAAGAATTTTGTATTTGTAACAGTTTTTAATTGTGTTCCGTTTAAAGAAAGAGAAACCTGGGGTAAAGATTTTGTGATACTATTGTGAAATGACATAGACACTGTTTTGTCAGTGTTTACAATGAGACGATTTGCATGGAACCAAGTCGAAAGGTTAGACAAAACTTTTTGAGCATTGGCGTGTTTACATAGTAAATTAGTGTCATCAGCAAAAAGAACCATTTTGCAATCTGATGTGGATGATGACATGTCGTTCACATACAATAAAAAGAGTATAGGGCCGAGAATTGATCCTTGGGGTACTCCGCAAGTAAGTGGCTTTGTTTCTGAAAGACAACGCTCAAGTATTTTATTTTTAGTATAGGATATTTCTACTTGTTGATATCTATCTTTTAAATAAGAAGTTAGCCATTGATGTGGAAGTCCACGAATGCCTAAAGAATGCAATTTGGTAAGGAGAATTCCGTGATCGATGACATCGAATGCTTTGGATAAGTCAAGAAAAACACCCTGAGGATTTTCTCCACTGTCTAGAGATGTGGTAACATCGTTTAAGAAGGAAAATATGGCGCTTGTAGTGGAAAAGGATTTCCTAAAACCGTGTTGATCGTCAGAGAGAATGTTATATTTTGATAAAAAATCTAGAAGACGCTTATAGAACAATTTTTCTAGGATTTTTGAGAAAGTGGGTAGTAGAGATATTGGTCGGTAATTTCCAATATTAAGTTTGTTTCCTTTCTTGTGTAAAGGTTTCACTTTAGCTCTCTTAAATATATTGGGAAACACCCCTTCCGATAAAGAACTATTAAAAATATTTACGAGTGGATTTAATATAGCGTGGGACGAAGATTTAACAATAAACTCAGGTATATCATCTATGCCTCGTGAAAATTTGTTTTTTAAGGAGCTGATGATTCCCATGACTTCACTGGCGTTAGTTTCGGAAGTGAACATAGAATTGGGTATGTGGGTGGTAATAATTGGAGGACATTGATTTGGATATATTGAGTTCGTTATTTTACCAACTTCTGAGAAGTGAGAATTAAACAAACTTGCGATGTCCTGAGGATTTGACACGATCTTGCCATCGTTTAGTAAAGAAACATTTTCTTCGCGATTTTCAGAAGTTGACGTGTAATTGTTAACAATATTCCACATGGCTTTCATCCGGTTGTTCGATTTTAGTATATGCCTGTCGTTTTCCATAACTTTAGCTGCATAGACTACTTTTCGGAGAATAGTCTTATATTTACGAAAATAATTATGGAATTCGGGTGGCTGGTTATAGCGTTTTGAAAGATAATATAAACGGCGTTTGTTTTTTGAAGAAATTCTTATCCCTAGGGTGATCCATCTATTGTATTTTTTTGTGTTAATTAACTTGCGTTTTATGGGAAAACTAGAGTTGTAATGTTTTAGGAATGTTGAGATAAATACATTGAATTTGTCGTCGGTGTTTTGGCAATTGTAAACATCTTTCCATGTTTCTTCACGCAAATAATTTACGAATATGGATTTATTTATGTCATTAAACTCTCTTGTAAATTTGTAAAGGATTTTAAGCGGTTTTAGTTTATTATTAATAGTCAATACTTGAGCAAGGTGATCACTGTATCCGGCGATAAACACTTCAGAGAGATACGAGATTCCATTGTTGACTATAATTTGATCTAGCAATGTTTGAGATGAGCCGGAGAGGCGAGTGGGGTCATTTATCGTAGTAATAAGGTTGAAGGAGTCGATAAGATTCTTGAATCGATTAACTGGTGAATGTGCAGAGTCGGATGTACTCAAGAAATCGATATTGGAATCACCACATATAACGATAGATTTAGTAGATTTATGTGCGAAATGTTCTAAAACATTTTCGAAGTTCCGNTGTATGTGAACGACATGTCATCATCCACATCAGATTGCAAAATGGTTCTTTTTGCTGATGACACTAATTTACTATGTAAACACGCCAATGCTCAAAAGGTTTTGTCTAATCTTTCGACTTGGTTCCATGCAAATCGTCACATTGAAAACACTGACAAAACAGTGTCTATGTCATTTCACATTAGTAATACAAAATCTTTACCCCAGGTTTGTCTTTCTTTAAACGTAACACAATTAAAAGCTGTTACGAATACAAAATTCTTAGGACTCCATATTCAAGACAGCCTAAAATGGAATTGTCACGTTGACAATCTTAATTCCCTATTAAGCAATTTGTGTTACGCATTTCGAAACTTAGTTAACGCAGTTAGTCCACGTATTTCCCGTTGCGTATATTTTGCAAACGTTTACTCCCATTTACGTTACGGCATTACCTTCTGGGGTAATTCCGGTCAGAGTATTCAAACTTTCAGAATTCAGAAGAGGATAGTTCGGATAATTTGTAAATCTCACCCCCGAAACTCTTGTAAACCTTTATTCAAGGAATTAAATAGCTTAACACTTCCCTGCATTTATATTTATGAAATGGTCTTGTTTGTTAAGACCGTATTACTGAAGCGCCACCCATGCTTTATACGAAACAGTCTCGTTAACGAACACAATACTCGCAATACGAATAATATTCATCGCCCTAAAGTGTCAACCACTCTTTTNCGCCCTAGAGTGTCAACCACTCTTTGCCAAAAAGGACCTTATCATTCGGGAATCGTTCTATATAATTCCCTGCCCAAGAATATAAAAGCCATTATGAAATTGAATATCTTCAAATCCGCGGTTAAAAACTACCTCCTGCACCAGTGCTTCTACACTGTAAAAGAATTTATTGATTTTAATAAAAGTTAAATTCGTCTTGTACTTTATCACGCCATTGCTGTAGCACTTTTTAAATAACTTATAACAATTTCAAAAACTATTTTCTTGCATGGTTGTGTTGCCGTTTGGCTCATATTAATTTAGTTTTATGTGTACTCAACTTCGTCACGGTTGTGTACATTATTTCTGTAGCCCCATCCTGGCCCGGGTTTTTCTCCGTTTTTCCTTCTGGTAGAGGCGGATTTATCATACAGGTTCTCTAGGCTTTGTCTAGGGGCGTGTTTATTGTAACAATAAATCGTGAATTTAATGTTTTTTTAACTCTTATGATTTTTAAACACTTTACTCAGAATAATCGATAGTTCGATAATAACTTTTACATGTAAATTTACAAGCATATTTGCGTTAAATTACAAACATATTGACATTATATATGTATTTTAACTCGCAGCTAACTTTTTATCTTATCTAGGAACTTTTGCTGAAATTTTTGAATCCGCCTCTGCCTTAGGGCCCTTGATCGGAATTGATGGGATGGTCCCTTGCTTACTTCCGGAGAATAAATTAGTTTATTGTCCTCCACGTGGTCATACGCAGTCTGTACTGGTTTTTGACAATAAATTTATTATAGAATAGATCAAGACTTCGTGTCGAAGGTGACTTTTATCTATGTTGACTCTGTACCTTTCAGCGACCATGCTGCTGTTCGCTTTCGAGCGGTGCTACATCATAACCAACGGGTAAGAGGGACTTATTATTGGAAGCTAAACAAGTGTTTGCTGTTCTGTAACCAAATAAAAGAGGCATTGAAGTAAATGTGGAGTAATTTGAAAAAAAGAAAGAAATTTTATAACGATATTGCTCAGTGGTGGGACGTTTGTCGTAATTACGAATAAAGAATTTTTTTCTATGGCAGTCAAGTATTAAAAAGGGAAATGAAGAGAAAAAGGTTGATATGTATTACAGATGCGTACATGAATACTATGGAAAACAAACGTTAGATAGAGTAGACTTCTGAATGTAAATTATTTCAAAGCAATATTTTTAAGTGAATATAGGAAGATATTAGAGACCTTCAAAATTAGAAGTAAGGTCGAGACAAACATCAACCAGAAACTGACTAGCATGTACCATCTTGTAGCGGAATGAAAACGGAAAGTTAACAATTTTATTACATTTATATACACTGAAGAGAATACGAAAGTGAATTCATAGCAAGATATTATGAATGAAGCGTATAGATACTTCCTTGAACGTTTTGGCACTTCTAGAATAGGACTGAAAACTAAAATTGAGTGATGAACTAAATAACCATAAGCTGAACCCGGAAGCTGGAATTCATTTGGAAGATGAAATAACGTGTTACGAGTTGGAGCAAGCAATTGGGGGCTGTGCATCGAACAAATCACCTGGAAGTGATGGCTTGCCAGGTGAATTCTATAAAGAATATTGGGATATAATTGGAAATGATTTTACACAGGCGGCAAATTAACTTCATCGCAATATAAAGGAATCATAGTATTAGTGAAGAAAATACCAACTGCAAAATGTATAAATCAATATCGACCGATCACTTTGTTAAATTGTGATTATAAAATAATAGCAAGAACCATAGGTGCAAGAATACATCCACTAATGAACAACGTTATACATCCAACACAGACTGCAGGAGTTAGTGGCAGAACAACGTTACAACAGTAAAAGACATTCGAGATATTACTGCTTATAAAGAAATGTATGATAGATATTGGGGAATACTGTCAATTGATTTTGAACAGGTATTTGATATGGTAAATCATCAGTATTTATTTCATGTAATTGAGCGATTGGGATTTGGAAATAGCTTTCTCGGGTGGGTTTAAGCGTTTTACAATGAAGCAAATTCATGTATTCAGATCAATGGTTTTATGTTAAAAGAAAAAAAAGAAAATGTGGAGTGAGATAAGGTTTCCCATTATCAGTAATGCTGTTCTGCTTAGCGCTAAACCTCCTGGTTATTGTATTAAATGTAAAGTTATGTATATCTTCTAAATTCAGAGAACTAACTGCAATTAAAACTTATGCTGATGACGTAACAATAGTTACAAATAATAACAAGGAGGTGGAAGATGTCTTGCAATTGACAGATAAGTAGTCAACAGTCCGATGCAAAAATAAATTTCAGGAAAACAAAATACTTGCAGCTGGGTAAGGATAAAGCTATAAACATGAAAAAAAATAGAAATTGTTTCCGAAATAAATATTCTGGGTTTATGGTTCAATAAAAATGTAAATAACATGGCATACAAAAATTATGAAATAATAGCAAGCGCTGTACAAGGATTACTTAGTGATTTGGTTCTAAGTAATTGGAATCTGCAACTAAGAGTTTGGTTTGTGCAGACGTATCTTTTAGCAAAAGTATGGTACGTTGCTCAGGTCCTACCAATACCAAAGATGCATGTTGCAAAACTAAAAAAAGTGTGTTGGGCAGGTATTGTGGAGTGGATGCGTGTTTAGAGTATCTCTGCAAGTGCTGTGAAGGCCCAAGTCAGCAGGTGGTTATGGCCTGAGTGCAATTGAGGAAAAATGTGAGGCACTATTTGCAAAGGAATTAGTAAGGTCACTTCAGGATGAAAATACATTCTTAAACTGTTGGTCACAATATTGGATAAATGAAGTAGGAGCTGAAAATCCTCCAAATCTGCAAATTATACCTCACAATCTCAATATAGTTCAGCAAAGTATTAAATGTGTGGTATACAGCAATGTAATATATAAAGAAACATAAGTAACAAAATACTGACATCAAAGAAAATTTATAAGGAAAAATTTAATTATCTATGATAAGAGTGTGTGAAATAAGTCATATGGTTAATTGGAAATATGCGTGGAAAAATGTGCACAATAAATTCCTGCCAAGTATTGTATCAACATTGTATACCAAGTAATTCACAATAATCCACAAGAAAAAGATTAAATGAAATTAATTCGTCACAGAGTTGTAAATGTTTAGAATGTGGCATGTAGGATACATCACTACACAAACTAATAGAATGCAGAAAAATCAAGGTTTCTTGGAGATGGGGAAAGATAAAAATCGCTGTGATAATGAGAATATCTGATGGAATATTAATGATAAGATAATAAAACAACCAGAGTACAATTTTATACCAAAATGCAAAAATAATGCTTTGACATTACTAATTGGAAACTATACATTTTATACAATGTAAAACCAAAATGTAGATACATTCTAATTGCAAGAGTATTTTAGAATAGCATATGAAAAAAAATTAAAAAGAAGAAAAAAATTATTTGCAAATTATATAAAAATTTTGCATATGGAGAGTTAGTAAACAAAGTTGCATATGAAGAGAAAAACTGGGTGAATTCTGTTAAGTAGAAAAGCTAAGAACATATTGGATTTTGGATGATGTACACGTCTTACCGTGATGGTGGGGCGGATATTTTTGTAAAGTAAAAAATAAAATAAAAAGGAGAACGAAGCCCTACCACGAATGTTACGATCAATAATCCCAGGTGATATACGAGAAAACATTTTTGAAAGCGAATTCAATTATAAATCAGCTGAGAAAGTCTGTATGAGAGGTGAAATAAACGATATCTTTACGAAAATTATCACGAAGCTGAGAAATTCTAAATGTGCTATTGGGCAAGGTCTCATAACGCGTCATCGTTCCAACTTTGTTGGCATCCAAGCAGATAACAAGCTTTCGCAATTAATTTCATCTGATATATTCAAACGTCTTCGCATTGCTTTTATTTCTGTTCAACGTGTTGAAAAAAAATCGAAACATACAATGCTAAGAAAATCGAAATTGGGCAACGTTTTATAAGTTCTATATTATTTTAATATAACCTACCTTTCTCAAGTGTCAAGTTTTTTATACAATAGTCTCCCGTAACTATACTTTATTCACACTTTGTAATGTGGCTCTTCCAATTCCCACTTTAGAAATACTTCAATTTAATATTGCTGATTTTGCATTAGTGACATGTATTAGTCGCCATGTGTGCCTTTGAGTGAAATTTACAAGGACAACCATCCCTATAATATACTAATATCAAACAAATTATAATTTTAAAAGTGTATTTTAACATTCTGACTGGAAATGAATAAGGTATATGGTTTAGAGTGGGATCTAATATTGAGTGTGTTGAAACAATATTTATAAACGAATATAACAAATGACTGGTAGTAAATTTGTCATTGCGATCTCTCTTCATAATTATGTTTGTCTTCTCGATCGATGCATTGTAAAGTTGAGTTATTTTAGGTTATATAATATGAAATCCTTGTCGCAACGTGGACCGCTTCAGTTGAATATTGAGGCGGTGTTCATCCCCGTTGGTGGGCAGGATAGTCAGACTTAGATCTAGAGAGACTCGCTTGGCATTGCCCTGTCATAGGTCTTAGTGAGAGGTTGAAATAATAACTCATGCACAAAAGCTAAAGGAATTTACTGAATGTTAGACCCGAAGTGGGCGTAAACACAATTGATTACATCGCTGTACTTGAGTACGGCGTGAATTACAACGTTCTAGCATAGCTTTGCCGTAAGGGCTGCTAGTGTCGGGATCCGACAATGTTCCAAGTTCATACCATCGGAGAGTTCACTCGGCTCAACGGTGACATCCACAGCAGTGGCCACGGTGACGGGTTCACTGCGGAAGGGTGACTCGGTTCTCCAATCTCAATCGGCAGCTCGCAGATGCCAGTCCACCGAGTAGTAGCAGTAGTCGTAGTAGAGGAGAGAGCAGAGAGAGCTAGTAGGGCTTTGCCCATGGCTTAAGTAAGTTCGGGGGGTGTCCGGGGGGTGAAGAATCCTTGAGCCAACGCCCCGACGAGGTGGTGGAGGCGCGTG
>NNCF01125920.1:680973-707720 GCA_002313205.1 Laupala kohalensis | reverse complement strand
AAAACAGGAAGTGGTCCCTATCTCTCGCGGCTGGGCACCGCGGTTGAAGGAGAGGCTCTGTTGGGGGCAAGTAACCTGAATATCACTATCAGCCCTTCTAATTAGCGAGATGATAAATCTCGGGAGACTCCCACGCCACGTGGCGAGAGGCCCTGTGAGGGAAGCCTCATGTCGCTTTGTGACATCCTACTGAATTAAATAACGAAAGTTTCATCTTTGTTGACCAGAACAAATGCAGCAAAGTAGTTCTGAAATGTAAATAAAAAAAGTGTTTACACAGTGTTTTTTAAATTGTGTTTGCTCAGATGAAAACTACATTTAGTAACATTATTGAGTTTGAGAATAGGGTTTTATAAGTTAAATGCGTCTAATTATTGTGTTTGAATTAATACCTCTTATGGATATGTTTATGTATGATCAGTGATTTACTATTTGTGAGAGTGTTTTGATATCCATTTTTTTCTAAACTTGTTCGTTCGTAATCTAATATTTCTGTTACATATCTTGCTATTAAGTAATAAGTGCAAATAATATAAAATATTCGAAAAACACTTGGATCTACAAAATACAACACATCTTAATTGATGCCAATAAACTTTCATTTCTTTATGCCATATGAACGTTTGGGGTCATCAAGGAGACAGTTTAACTTGACTTTACTAAAGATGATTCTCAAGATATAAGCTGAAATCTAAATATTTCGTAAACGTACGGCTCGACTAGCAAATTTATGTGACTGAAGTCTTACAATGTAATCCAAATTGTATCGTGGAACAATGGCGATTTTTCAGCATTATTCATCATTCAGTAACACAGTACTATAATTTCCAATATATTCCATTCCATGGCATGTCGTAGTGAGACCACATAATTGTGAATTGATTGAATTTCAAGGAGAAATTAAGTTTTTTGTCTTCATAAGTATTACTTGTGTAGCAAAATATGCTACATATTTATAATACTCGATTCGAATATGCAGGGAATACTAATTACAAGACATACTCGATTCATACGTTGCACAGAGCATTCAAGCTACACATTGAACCCTGAAGCTATACACGGAATACCAAACGTGTTTATGTATCCATCCAAGAGAAATGAAGTTTCGGGTAGAACCGTCCAGAACACAGACAAATGACAAATGTGTATCCATCCAAGACCAGAAAACCAGAATCGTCTAGAACGCAGTCAAGAAAGGATAGAAAAAGACGTAAGCAGAACTCTCTCGAAACGCCACAAGAATGAAACCAAGGTTACAAGAGTTATTGATTTCGAGAAAGAAATCATTCTCCCGCCAGGCGCTCATCTGAGTAGACGTGCTTCGCATAATCACTCCGCCTCCTGCCAGACAAGTGAACTGTCTAGAAATATCACTAGATGTCTCCTGGGAAACGACTCTTGTTATTTTCGAGTAAGAAATCATTTCTTCATCAGCCATCGAAATAGCAGGACTTAGGCCCAATTTCACCAAATGTAGAATAATCGCGATTTCCTTAAACGTGATTAGGTAAATGGAATCGCGATTACATTTTATGCGTTTCACCAAGCAAAACTAATCGTCGATTAAGTTGCTCAATGTTTCTGAAGAATCTCTGGGTTGGTAGTAGTTTTACAGTGCATTATGGGTAATTTGAAGACAAATGACGGGAGGAAAACGCATCATGTTGCTCACTACCGCCACCTAAGGACACCATAGGCAGCAGCGGGCCTCCCTCGTGCCACTGAACATAACCTATAAACCGAGCTACGAGCAAACAAACAAAATGGACGCCATATTTCTCGCAGTTCTGAAGAAAATCGCGATTTGCGCTGGTAATCGAAGGGTCCCCGAACGTTTAAGCGTTAATCGCGATTTTCTCGTAAATCGAAGATGGTGGAACGCGCATTTTGATAATCACGATTTACTGCACAGAAAATCTCGTTTAAGACATTAAACGAACTTGGTGAAATTGGGCCTTACACGGCCAAGCTAATCGCTGACTCGAACAGTGAATGAACTATGTGTGCTGACCACACGAAATTGTGATAGTGCAAAGCAAGAACTCTGAACTGGATTACCAAAATACATTCGCCATTCGTGAGTTCACAGGCAACTGCCTTAACATTTGTTACAGGACTTGTGGACGAATCCACGTGGCTTTCTGTTGATCCCAACCTTAATTGACACTAATTACTTATGTATTAATCTTGTGTATTTCTCTACGTTTGTGAATGTCTAGCGTCAAGTCCATACAATTAAAAATTCGTCCGCACCTGGCTACAATTTTATTTATTTTGAAGGGGGGTTTCTTTATGTAAGAACACGCAGTTCAAATCTTTGACAACAATTCAAAAGTCAAGGAATTACAGAAACCGATTACCCCGACACTTGCTATAAATATTTTGAAATGTGTATAACTAAAAACTAAAAAATATTCTGCTAATAATGATAAAATTCAACATTTATCTCCGCGAGTTTTATTAGGAATATTTTCGTTGTTTCTGCTCTTCCATTAGACCACCAAATGTAAAAGCGTCTTTAATTCTACACTTTATTTGTTAAACAAAAGTGACGTGTCATTTGCGTCTCCGTAGTCTGTCCGGGGTGAACACTTTTGCGATCTAAATTTCTATTTTAAAAGGTAGCAAAAAGTAGAACGACATTTAAATACTCCGCATAAGTCACATAAATATTTCAATGAAAAACCTTATTCGTATAATTTTTGTTCAACGCTTTCTGAAAATACGAAATTCTCTATTTCATTGATGGTAAAAAAATATGGTAATTAGAGGAGATTTCTAGATTTAAAATAACAAGTTCTTAAAATATGACCCTGAATCTGGAATGCTTAGACAAACTAGTTACAATAACTTCATATTTAAATTTTTATGTATCTTGTCAACTGCATCACTGCTATTTTAATTTTCGGTAAATATTATGCTTAATGTCTAAATAATACTTTTATCTTCACAAATATCTAAATAATACTTATATCATCAATGTTGGTTCGTAAAAAGTTACATTCTCGTAAAGAATGCATCCAAATTACCATTATTATTGTTATTATTATTATTATTATTATTATTATTATTATTATTATTATTATTATTATTATTATGAAGTGATACTCTCTCGAAATTCATGTGAATGAATTAAAATTAATTTCTGTGAATTTATATAAGTGTACAGGAAGGAAGACAAGAAAGAACGAAAGAAAGAAAGAAAATAGAAAAAAAGGTGAGAAAGAAAGAAAAAAAAAGAAGGAAGGAAAGAAAAAAAGGTGAGAAAGAAAGGAAAAAAAAGAAGGAAGGAAAGAAGGGAAAAAAGAAGGAAAGAAAGGAGGACAGAATGAAGGAAAGAAAAGAAGGAAGAAAGCAAGGAAGGAAAGAAGGAAAGGGAGGAAAGAAGAAAAGAAAGAATGTATGAAAGGAAAAGGAAAGAAGGAAAACAGTGAAAATGATGAAATTGGTATCTGAGAGAATGAGAGATACTTAATTAGATGCAATATTAATTTTTATTCTATACCATATTCTGGAATATTTTTCTCGTATTGGTGAAATACTTCTTTACCATAATCGAAATGCGATGTTTTATTGTGTGATTATCTTAGTCAATCTGTGCGAATACAACTCAATTTCATTTGAATATCCTTATAAAAATGATTTGTGTTTTTGTTGTATTTATTGAAACCTAAAATAAGCTTATTGTAAAATTACTCTTTGAGCATGTTTTTTAATGTTGCACTATTATAGCCAAAGGTTTATATCTGAGATCTAGTAGGTGTAACTTATTTATTCTTTAAGTGGTTTATCATTATTATTATAACTAGAATTAATATTTAGTGTTATTCATTCATATTTTATACGAATGTTTTCTATAATTCTTGAGTTCCGATTGACATATGAGAATAGTATAAAATATTTGCAAATTATGTGAAATTACGATAGACAATTCACATCACTTCATGCCAACGACGCCTCCCGGCAGACTCCTCGCTGTTTAAATGTACTTTTTTGGAACGCTGGCGGACTGAGCTCTTCGAAGTTCAGCGAGCTGAAGATTTTTATTCTCGATCACGACATTGACATTTTTATTGTTACCGAAGCCGGCATCGCATCTGACAATGTACAGTTTTATCAGCTGTATACGTACCAGTATACGTGAAGACCGCATGGGAAACTGCAGCTGCCGGCAAAAGATGGGAACAGATAACATCAAACTCCATCCCCAACAGCCTGCCCCGTGCCGTCGCAGTAGCTACATTCAGAATGGTTACTGGCCACGACTACCTTCAGAGCCACCTGCACCGGATCGGATTAGCTGACACTCCGATCTGCCCTCTATGTTCTTTGGAGGAGGGCTCGGCCGACCACCTGCCAAGATGCAGCGCTCTGGAGTCTGCCGATGACGACTTGTATGGAAAAGCCAAGCTCTACTGGGATGCACGGCGCCTAATGGCCTCTCTGCCAAGGGCGGGCGTTGGATAAAGAAAAGAAAGAAAGACTTCATGCCAATGAGCTTTGAGGACTTTACGCCACTGTATAAAGTTCAGAAATTATAGGAATATTTATAAGTAATTCCTGATTCGAATTTTACAAAATCCATACGATATCTTGCGATGATATCCCAATTCTATGATAAAAACAATATTTTTTTACAGTAAGACGCAAGCTTTTTTACAGAAACTCTACTATCTTTTATATTCTCTAAAGAGGCGTAGTGAGACACTGAATCCTGAGATCTCATTTAAATATTATAACAAATAATTAGTTATAGTTTTTCTGAACCCGCAAAAGAAATATGAAAACCATATATTGTCGGAATTTTTAAGAATTTGGAAATGGAGGTTGTCTTGAGACGAGAAACGAGCAGGTTGGCAAGCTGGCTTCAGGAATTTAAACGGGGTTTGGTGTGTCAAGGGTAATAGCCATAAGGGATGACACGATGGAAACATACTGGTTAGGAACACACTCCCAGGCGAAGTTTAAAATATAAAATAAATATTAAGTGTTATTTCGTAGGTCTGTGTTTGGGACAGGAGTAGTAATTTCTTAAGTGGTAGAGACGCAAAATTAGCTGTCCTCAAAAATTGGAGTGTGTGGAAAAAAACAGTTATAAACAATTCTTGAAGGGACGAGTGGATACTAGAAATGTTAACTTCATCGGTTCGAAGGGGACGTGTTGATATATGTGGACGTGCCCTAGCCACTTTGAGGGGTGACGTTGGTATGTCGCGAGACGAAATATGAATAAGGGGGGAGACATATTGCTAGAATCCGCGAGAAAGATACAACGATACTCTGTTTCGCAGAACTAAAAAGAAGGGAAGAATAGGCCTTTTGTAAACAATATTCATGTAGAACGGGTACCCACTTAGGAATTTCGAGCCAGCGAGCGATATTCGGCAGCTTAGGTGTGTGAGTGAACAACCACTCAAACCAATCTTCGAGACTCGTAGGGGAAAAAGGGTGCTGATGAAATTTACCAGACATGTCAAAATAAAGTGGCATCGTCAGAACGCCGAGGATGAGACTTTATTATCTAAGTTAAACAAAGTGGTGAGAAAAGAGGAAGGTTACAACTAATGGAAAGTGCCAGAGAATAAACAGATGGGAAGGCGCACGGAGGAAAAGCAGGAGTATTAACAAATACGGTCGGCTGAGAACCGACCATTGAACTTTGTGACAAGTCTATCAGGGATACTTCACGTGCAGTAGAAAATGATAGTCATTGGACGCCAAAAATCGTTACGTCAGAGAAGGATGGAGTCATTTTCGAATTGGGGCTCTGGCGGGGGAGACGATTACAAAAAGACAAACACCACGGGGACATGCTCCTGTTTTTGCTTCATCAGAGTTCTTCGTTGGTTCATGACGAGGTCGTGTACTCTGACTTTGAGATCACTTATTCAAGATGGATTGAAATCATTCACTTATCATGATATTTTTGAGTTAGATATTTTTAGAGTTCGTGATTATGAGATTATTATGAACTCGTTGCGAGATGAGATATCGGATAATATCCACTCTAAAAATCTTCGAGGTTGATCAATACGCCTTGGCGATCTCCTTTAAAGCGTCTTCTGGTTCAGTGATTATAATCAAATGCTCAGTTATATGTTTTTAGTCATACGGCGAATAACGAATTTGTTGAGTTCGGGTCTCGCCTCCAGCGTTTGGACTCAGTTTGTGAGCTTTACGCGATCTAACCCTCTTTTAGAACTGACTTTCGCGAGTGATGAACGGTTTTTTTAAAATGAACAGTATTAGTGGTATTCCGCCGTTATTCATAATCATCAAGTTGAGCGGGTCAACCGAGCCAACGACCTTTTTCCGTTCTGTGTGGGGGGGCCACACTCCGGGGTCTCTGAGGATCGAGCGAGCGACACCACATGCAGCCATGGTGAAGGAGCAGTGGCAGCCGAGTGCAAGGCGTGACTTTCTGTAGCGGGAAGCCATTCTGTTGAACACTAAGGTAATTTGCATGACTCGCAGCGATTGGCGAGTTCAAAGTTGTGTGAACATCAAGGGAACTTCAGGAAAAGCGTGTGAAATAACCGAAGACTTTTGGGAGGCACATTAATTATTACGAAGTAATTGTGACCCACGATCTTAAGCCAGGTAAGGCTGGTATTGTGGTAAAGTCATAAAAGGGCCTCTTGATCATTAAAAACATGAAGGTCAATGAGTCAATGTTAAAATGCAGCGATCAAGAATAACAAATAAGAAATATAGTATAATTGAATGTCATATTTGTGCATTTTGGGGAATTTTAAAAAGGGATATTTTTGCATTACGTGTTATGAGAAGGGTTTATTCTGCACATGTGTTGTGAAATGTGTAATTAATAGAAATAAATAATTAGTGTTGTGTTTCCTTTATTAAGGACGAGATATATTTTACGACCAATAAAATGGGCCGAACCCTATATGCCCTGGTTGTTTTCGTTAGTAGTGGGGCACAGTAAGCAGTTCTGGGGAAGCTGTCTAATAGAGTCAGGGAAGTGATAATGAGCAACTGCTTTGTTCACCTCTTTAATTAAATAATGTCATAATATAAAGAATGATAAAGTTGATTAAAATTGAGAATATACAGAATATTTTTTGTCATGAAAGTCCAAAACGTGTATAATAACAAAATTACAAAATATTTCTTTAATAGCGGCGTAATAAAACATTTTCTCTCATTGACTTCAATTTAATAGGGGTATGTTTTCAAGTACTAGTCTTCTATTTGTCAGCCAAATATGGAAGCAGTTTTAAGTTTGTTTACAAATGATCGAACGAAAGTGAGAAGCTTCTTTCCTGTCGAAGTGACGTGGCATTGCNATGCTACTTTTTTTTGTATGACAAACTAATAGGTATGAAATATTTCATTCTAGGATATCTGTCTCTTATACACATCTAGATGTGTATAAGAGACCACCCTCATGCTAACCGACCGACCTGCTGAATGGATTTCGTGAGTCACTTGCTGGAGAGATATTTTAAGTGCTATTATTGACTATTTTTATTCCTATTATGTTACAATTGTTTAATTTCATACATTATTCCAATAAAAATAAATCCAAACACGACGTATTTATGACATAACAGAGTTTTAAGCTTATGTTTTTACTTATTTATGCAGTACATTGAAAGTATTGTAATCGTGAAAAACTAACAGACTTTCCCTTATGTTTTTTTACTTACTCTTTGATATTGTTTTTCAAAAATTTAATATTGTTTTTTGAGTATATGTAACATTTGAACTATTGAATTTTGGTTTAACTATCAAATGGATGAAGATGGATTTATTACATCATTTTCTATTTATTCTAGAAAGACTAAATTCGTTTTATGAGAGAAAATAATTTAAAAGACAAGAATTTGAGGACTTCTTTTGAATTTAGATTTTCGTTATTCCCGTACATACTACGCGGTTGTGTTTTATCGATTGACTTGCTCATTCAGGAACACAGAAAATTAGTAATAGAGTCATGAACTTGTTGACGGGTTGTTGTTCTTGTATAGAAGAATATAGGTAAAAACAACAAATTTTTTGAAATTTCCAAAAGGCGTGGATTGTTATGGAATTTATATTTTCAACTGGTGGTGGATGAATGTCTTCTGGTTTGGTTTTTCGTGGCACCATTTTATGTTGCTGAAAAAAGTATTGGAATATCCAAAGTCAGAAATAAGTTAATAGTTAGAACAATTATTTTCAGGTTTACATTTTTTTTGAATCAAGGAAGAATGAGGGTTACTTACAAAAGAAAAATTAAAATATTTTGAAATATACTTTTATTATATAACTAGCAATATACCGTGTATATTTGTAAATATATTTATTTTCGTAGGTTAACTGTTACTACTGTGAAGGAAATATAAATGTGGTGTTGCACGCCTAGTGAAATAAGTCCTATATTTTTTAATATTAAGTTTAGTAGGGCCACACATTGACGGCAACGGTAGTCTGTAAACTTTTTATTTGTCCAACCCTGGAGACTACCACCTACATGACCCTCCGCCGCGCAGGTAGAAAAGTTAAATTGTGCGTGAGTTGAATTGTCCGTGATGAATTGTGCATTACTCACGAGGAACAATTCATGTGTTATACGATAATGTCCAAATAGAAATTGGTTATATTCCATATAAAGTGAAAAGTGATCTGGAGAAATAAACAACTAACTGGAGGCAATCTATCGGTCCGGAGGAGAAACTAGTTGTTACTCTTATATAAGGAGTAGAAACTACCATTTTGCAGTGCCGGCGATTAGGGAGAGGCAGACGCCCCCCCTAACTTTTTTAAGGAAAGATAAAAATTTCATTTTAATCGACTAAAACTCAGAATTAAAATAAAAATTACACCATCCCTGATGTGGTAGTCGCCAATGGTCTCTTTTCTGTTGTTTATTTCATTATGTAAATCGTGCTTAGTGGAAATATGCAGAATATGTCATGTAAATGGAAATTGTCGTTACTTATTTGTCCCCCCACCTCAATTTTGATTCCCAATCACCGCTTCTGTCACTTTGTACTTACAGAATGAACTTCAAATAAATTTTATAGCGTTTATGAACAAAGTCATTTCACAATTAATTACTATCATTTAATTGCTAAGGAAGGTGCAAAAATTGTTAAATGCTAAACCATGCTTGATGTCACGCGTTTATTATGTTATTATTATGCAAGCGTTTGTTATGTAAAATTTATTATAAAAATAAACCTTTAAAATATTTTTTGAAATTACGACGCGTTATAAGTAGTGAAATAAAAGTAATATTATCTCAGTAATATTTATTTACTACGAAAACGAATACAAAGTAATTTTACTTCATAAGCAAGTTCTTTATTAAAGAGCATCCATGACTCAGCGACCCGCCCGTGTCTGAACGCAAGAAAACAAACTCGTCTGTTGCCAGCTCATCCGCGCCGTGCGGCGTCCTGTATATGCATTTCCGCAGCTCAGCATGCAACAGATGTAACAGTTCAATCCGCGCCGCACAGCGTTTTGCGTGTTCGCACACAAACCAAACATTTTCTCAACTAAAATAAAAAATAAAATTAGTATGACCATAGAAATCCATCGGTATTCTGAAAAAAATAATTTCTCTTTATTATAGATATGTTTAAATCAATTTGATTCCTTTCATCGCTAAGCACATCATTATTGTTACTGTGCACTCAATTTTTCTTGGCGAGATGCGTACTAAGCCCGTACACAGTCATCTAGCGGCCATTTCCTGAAGCTTCGACTTATGTAAACAGAAAACTTAAATTACCTTCGTATTGATCATGGCTCGTACGTAACTTGGAGTTCAGGGTCTTGAGACCCTTCCAAGGTAGATTCTTGAGACCCTTCCTCTCATCCGAGAAACAAAAACGTGTTTTTTTCTTACCACAAGCTCAAGTAAAAAAGTCTTATTTTTTACATGAATGCGAATGATTTGAACTCTTAACCAGAGAATTATTTCAAGGACATCCAAAGCTGTATAAGAAAATTGTGGATTTTAGAAACTTGAAAAAGAACTCCAAAACTATTGGTACGACCTCAATGAAGGATGTATAATTTACTTTCTCTGCTTAAAATCGTCATAACTCGAGTAAAAACGATTCTACGCAAATTGACAACGTAAAGTCAAAAGATGCGTAGATTCAAGAGCTAAAACATTATGTAATAAAATGAAATCGTAATACGATTAATCAATTTTATTCATATTGTTTATTATTGTGTAGTATCTGCTTGTTATTTATACGCGTGCTCTGAAAAACTTTATCTTTAATATAAAAATTACTTCATAATAAGTAGTAAAAGATTTTGTCATTCTGTCCTTATTTATTAATGCAAAAGACCTTTTGGGCTGTATGGCGGTCATCTTCAGTGCTGGGTCCTTTGGCAAGCAGTGGCTAAAAGAGGCTGACCGCCATAGGGTCCAAAAGGCCTTTTGCATTAATAAATAGGGACAGAATGACAAAATCTTTTACTACTTATAATGAACAATCTGTCAACATCTGACAAATACCTCAAAAAAATTACTTCATATAAAGATTTAAAAATCATTTTCGGAAATTTTTGAAAATCAACTCCAAATTTTTCTGTAAATTTTCTGTACGTGAAGTGGTGTAATCAGATGTATTATATCTGCACAAGCGCAGCTGTCACAAAATGGGACATTATGACAAGGCCTTTTAGAAAATAAAAATTTTAAGATAAAATTCTCTTACTTGATGTTTAAAATTCCTCATAATTTATGTACTTATCCTATTATTAGCAATACTGATTTTTCGTTTTCACGTGAATTTTTACTATAAGTCGTAGAAAATATTCACGTGGATCGCGCAACAATTATCANCACATCTGATCGCGCAACAATTATCATATTTCATATCTTAAATTTAAAAAATAAAAACAACAAATATCATGTTAAGGAAGTTGACCTGATATAATTTTATTTTAATTTTTTTGTATTTTTGCGGTTTTAATCGAAAAAACAAACGATTCAAGTAATTCTTTTTATGATTAGCATAAATACAATTACATGAATGTTGGGCATATAATCATAATTTAATAAAACTCACTATGACATGGAATACAGAATGATTAATAAAGCAAAATTACACTTTGGTCGGACGTCCAATGTGATAAAATATTTGCTATGTAACAAGAAAACACTAAGATAAAATATAAATTTTCCTTTTTGAGTGATCTAGTGACTGCTGAGTAACATTTTTTTCAGTCTATCTACGTAATGCATATTGTCACTGCATGTATAATGCATATTGACACAATTTTTAGTTAAATTTTATGACTACTTTCTAACTATTTTTTAGTTACATTTTTATTGCTACGTAATCTGTGATATCTGCAAACTTTATCTAGTGTAATGCGAAATTTTGAAGGTGCTTTCTGTTTGTAAGATATCGCGAAAGTGTATTCTTACTTGACGTTTTGGGAGATAGCTTGAATAACATTCATCTCCGTCAGGCAATGATATCTTTTCTAAGAATTTTGGAAACATTCTTACTTTTTTTGTTTTAATTTAGAAAAAAATTTCCTATAGTTTAGTGTTCACAATTAGTCTCCAGATTACAAGAAAAACACAAAATTACTTGTGATTTTAATGTATCATCATCCTATATTTTTCCTTTTAGATTTTCATTTCATCAAACTCATTTCATAAAGTTTAAATTTCCTTTTAGATACGAATTAAGGTTTCACCAAGTGATAATTTTCACATAGGCGGTTAATAGCTAAAAACTAATATTAATAACATTAAACTTATTATATTATTTAATAAATTATCTGCGTTGTTGCATGACCTTGATTCTGCTGACAGCAAGTGTCAGCACTGTAGTAACTCACTGAATTTATCTTATCCCTAACTGTTTGTAAAAAAAAATATTTCAAACTAAGATTCAAATTACATTTTTTTTCTTCTTTCTTCATTATCAGAGATTGTGGAGCATAAAACGCTTTATTTCTAGTCTAATTATATATTTCCTCACGAACAAAGCAAGGTATTCAGCAAAGCATAAATAATTTCAAAAAAATTTCACCTATAAGAATAATACGGTTGCGCGACCGCTGACATCGATCATTCTTGCTCACGTGAGAGAAGCGAGTGTGGCCGAAGTGTAATTACCTATTTCATGTAGCTCCACTTTAGGTTCGAGATTATGTAATGGAATTTTTCTAGTTGATCGCAAAATTTCTTATTGTAATGTACTACCATTAAAAAAATACAACGTTGTCGTGACCGAAAGGAAAGATAAAAACATATGTCAACGGTTTTACTGAATAACTAAGCTAAATGAAAAGGATTGACAACAAATCTCTAGACACTCCATGTATAAACACAATTCATCGTTGGTCTGCTGGCAAGGATTTTAATCGACACGCTCTGGTTGAGAATGACGCGATTTTAAAATGTGACATTTGCTGGAAGCGAGATTGTAAAACGACCACTAAAACAACGAGTTTCATTGTGATTTAGTAAATTATCAATTGATGGACAAAATACTTAGTATACAAGTTATTATATTACGACTATATAAATTTAATTTTTTTTTTCATTTACTCTAAATTATCAACTTCGGATTTGACTGATTCAGAGATAATGCATAACCGAAGGAGAAATTAATTTATCTGACAGTTGACAGTATTACAATAAACGCTGTAAACTAATACACTTACCATTGATATAAGATCTATTTAAAATATTTTGAAAATTAGCTATAAAATAATTAATTTTAACACAACATTTTCAGTCCAATCACCAATTTTTCCAATTATTAGACGCTTTTATTTTATACTCTCCTTCTTCTGACTACCTGCCAGGACCTCTGCGTAATTGAGGATCCTCTTAGGTATTCTGCGCATTTGATTCACGTCCAATTAATTTATTCCAAAAATTATTGTTGAGAGATTATATATATTCTTGAACACACAATTAGTCTTCGTTGTTTACCATATTTAAAAACCCGCTCGGTGTAGAAAACCACGCCTGGACGCTCTTCAAACGAAAACAAATCCGGGGAAATCCGAACGGTTGGCAATCCTGGTTGGGGACAACAATTGCATATCTCACACAGCTCCCAAGTCATGAAAGACTGAATAATGAGTGGCGCCAAACATAGTACGTCGCGCCAGTTCTCAAGGGTTAACAGTTATCGATACTACAAGAAGATATAGTCAGTGAAATAGTATTTTCGTTGTTGACCTAGGTAAGAAATAAATGAACTTTCAGTACAGCACGCGTGTGCATTGTCTTTAAAGTATTAACTTGTATCGCACGGATTGACCAATTTTTGTCTGAGAAGATCTTGACAACTCGTGCTATTTTCCAATCAAAAACAACTTGTCAGAGCTGGTTTAAGGATTGGTTTCCGAGGATGGAGAAGTGTACTGAATGTGGTGGAAATTACTTTGAAAAAAAAAAAATGCTGTATTGCAAACCTTTCCTAGTAACCTTTGTATATTATTTCATCATTTTTTAAGAATATTGTTGAATAATGAAGTTGCCAAATTGTCTCACCAATATGTAGGCATAAATAATGAATTTTTTTCTAGGTTACTTACCCAGAATAGTCAGATTTTGAAATACAAGAATTATCTTTGGGTTCTCTCTGTTCAGTAGAATCAAATCATATACTCGTCGCCTAGATATTGTTTTTAAAATAAATAGAAAATCTGGTTGATTTGGACACGAAAGTGACAGTGGACAAATAATTGTATTTAGTCCTCGTTCAGTACCTCAAGAAATCATTAGTTGCTGCGTCTCTTGATCTCAGTTCAGACACGCTGAACGCCCGAAAACGGCCAGTCGATATTTGAACGGCGATTAATGCTGAACTCGTTCACACCATGTATGGAGAAAATCAAAACATTGTTGATTCGAGGTTAAACTCAGTTTACGAAATTGATCTGGGTTCTATGTTATTGGCGAAAACCGGCGTAACTCTCCAAACATCCTTCATGAGAAATATACAGTTTGGTTAGAGATTGGAAGGGGTTGAAATGTAATTAATCAAAAATGACCGATATTGGTGTTGAGACTTATCCTATCTCCTCTGATAGAGCGCGCATTAGTTTTAAAATGCAGTGGCTCAAATTTATTGTGCACCATTCTTAAATTTCATGCACATGAACAGTACCTGAAATTTTATTTACAGTGTTCTAAAATTTCAAACTATGTTATGTAATTTTCTATGCAGTTTTGAAAGGGATTTCCAGTGCATTCACATTAAAATTAAAATTATATTTTAAAAAGTGTAGTTTATCAAAAAATAACAAATTATTTTTCCTGTTTGTTATTGTTTCTCATTACTCATAAAATTTTATCTCATCTGTACTCAATAGGTAGAGTCGGTACTCGCATTGTCTTCTCGACTTTTACGTAGTTTTAAGGTTTCTCACTCATTGATTTTTATTGCCGTGACTTTGAAAACTTTTCTAGAAGGATCATAGTTTACTTTACGAAACAAAGTCTCGTTGGTTTTCTGGAAGCAATTTGTTAGCGTCGGTACAAGAGCAAAACCCTCTGGGATCTGATTACGGGAAGGTCGTATTACGTACTCAAATATTACGATCGAATTACGAATGTAAGTATTGCGAAACTGTTTAGTGTCGCAGTGCCGTCTCAGACTATCACAAGGCACGTAGACATAAATTTATTTCGGACGGGTCCAGACGCCTTGCCAAAATTTATTGCTTCCTTTTAGATATTTGTACTTAAAATATATTAAGTTTGCTCAATTTTTTAATCCATATTGTTAATATGTTAAAAATTGTAAATTAACATTTCATGCATACGAGTATCAAATGCATCAATTCCAACTTAAACAAATTTCCCTGGGCCACATATCAAACTATTACAAAATTGTTTGATACCGAGTTTAACATCTATTGATACAGATAACTTAAGGTACGTTCGGTCAGATGAAAATGGCGGCGAGCGGGGAATCAAACACGGGACTCACCATTTTCATCTAACCGAAAGTTATCACATACCTTCTCCACACGGAGGAAATAGATGCATCTATTGATACAGAGCTTATAGTTATTGTTACATTATTCGAGACAGCTCAATAGTGATACCCTATACTAACACTTTTTTTTTGGGGGGGGGGGAAATTGTACAATTTCGACTTCATATTTATCACAGTTATTTTACAAGATGATTTTATAAGCAACGATGATATTCTAAATACTGAAAAATATAGCTCTATTCTATTCCACTTCAATGCCTAATTACAAAATCCGTTTCGAAGTATAAACATTAGTCATTTCTCAATTCGTTAAGTATGAATAGCTTCATATTTATGCGACTCTTATATGTATATTATATTCATCCTGAAACACGAGTCAAACACCATCTAACTGCAATAATTGTGTGTTTTTGCCCCATCAGGTTCTTCATGACAGGCTACTTACCCTTGGGTTTTGAGCTGGCAGCCGAGCTCACCTACCCTGAGCCGGAAGGCACGAGCTCGGGGCTGCTGAACGCGGGCGCGCAAATCGGCGGCTTGGCCTTCACCCCCGCCTACGCCGCTGTGCTGGAATCGCACGGGGACATCGCTGCCAACCTGGGTCTGTGCAGTGCGCTGGCCTTGGGCACTGTAGTGTCGGCGCTGCTGCTCAAGTCCGAGCTGCGTCGCCAGCGAGCGCTGCATGGCGAAGGTTCGGGAGCCGTGGTGGCTCCCGGCAACGGCGCTCCACCTCCAGCCACCATCACCCATTCGCCGGAGAAGCTGCCTAAGTAGACGCTCACGAGAGGGAGTTTTATTTCGGGGCGGAGTCACTTGATTCTTTTTTTATCGATACGTTGTGAAACAACGGCAATTGATTCCATTGAATTTTAATTTTCAGTATTGGGGCGGCGTGTTGACAAGAAAAACCATTTTTGCTCATTTTAACTCAGAGAAACAAATAGAGTAATAATTTTTAAAGCGAAAATACGAGATTTAGGTATAAAATGTCAGTGAATATTTTAAGAAAAGCCATGAGTGTTTGCGGGTCTCAGTTTTAAGTATTTTCTCTTACGATGATGGTGCTGGGAGATTTTTGCACCCATTCAAACCCTGAGCATTAAATGCATTTTTGTAGTCTCTTGCGAAATTTGATGCGTAGAAAATAATTTTTCCTTTTAAATGAATATTATTTTCGTTTTCGAGTTGCTAAATATGTGCAATACACATGTTTGTAACTAAGTGTGTAATTCAATCTCAAAATATTCGAATTAAATTTTTCTTCTTCCAAAATTTCGTATTAAAAAACAGATTGACCATATCGTACGCTTATTTAAAGAAGAAATGTATCAAAACTGCAATACAATGCAAAACTACTCGTGTTCAGTATTCCAAATTTTTGTACAATACTCGATATCTAGGTCAGAAGAAGTGAATATATTTATTTTCTAGAGGAATCAATTTCAGTTCGTATTAAGTATGAAACCAGACATGTGTACAAGATGCTTTGCATAAACTGTTTAAGTATATAGAAGAAACGTGAACACTTGTGGCGTTTTAAGAATAAGTAGGTTATTTTTTTAAATAAAAACGTTTATTAAGGCTCTGCCTTAAGGAGGTATTTATGAAATGTTAAACATTGATTCATTTATTGGAGAAACGCGGCATGTAATATTGCCTTGAAATCAACAGAGATCACTTTTGAAGTTTCACTTCTGTGTTCCATGGTTCTTGGTTGGACAATGAGAAAAGATCCTACGAAATTAATTGACGTACAATCGTTGAAAAATTAATACTATTTTATGTTATTTGTCAAAGGATGATTTAATTTTTATATGCTAAATTCAATATTAATAATAAAAGTTAATGTTAATGCAAAATATTTTAGTTTACGTTAAAAAAATTCGATATTTATATTTTTTCATTTGAAAATATTGTCCTTTATTTATAGAAGCCCAAGTTTTGCATCAGGAGTCAACTATCCCGAATTTTAAAATTATAATAATAAAATTAAGAAAGTGATTCCTAAGCGAATAACTTCTTACGACATAAATATTTTAATCATTCGTTGTATATATCATTGATAAACCATATTTTTAAACCATTTAAGTAATATGGTATTTTCACGAAGATAATTGAGAATTCCCAGATATGATAGTATGTGATATTTTTTGTATGATATTTGTGTGACTAAGAATAGACAATAATTAGTATTTTCTATATGTGAACAAAAATATATTTTTATGAAGTAGTCAAGGCTAAATGTGCGTGGCGTGCAATCGGTGTGATAGCCTCTGGAGACGCATTTGGAAAATGATTGAGGAAGTAATTTTTTTTTTTTTGTTTACTCTTCTTAAGTTATCTAAATAATAGATTATCCAATTTGTAAATTTGGAATATAGTTATATTTTCTCAATATCTTACGTGCATCTTCTACTTGAATATCACTTTCTGTCCGACTGCAAACGATTCTCCAGGAGTTCAAGAATTGTAAAAATATCTCCAGTCATTTGTCACTCATCAATTGTATTGTGTTTACTGCGATCTATTTACTATTCAGGAGTATTGCTTACATATTTAAATCACTGGATTTTTCATAATTAATTATCACATTGCGGAAATGAAATAAGGCAATCACATGGAGGATTTTTCACGGGTGCCGACTAAGAATCATGGTTCAAAAAACTTATGATCACATAAGTTATAAAACTTAACTTCTGATTCTATACTCTGCTTTGAATTAGACATCCTTCCTCGACTTCCTCTGTCAGTCTTCATATTACCCATCTTGCATAATCTAGGATTAACAAGGGAAATTGAATGTAAATTGTCCCTGATAACGTTATTACAAAACATATGTTTTGGTACTTACGAGCTCCGTAGTCTATTCAAACATCTTAGTGGGTTTTCTAAAACTTTATTCCCTAATAGAATTTCAAGAATGTCATAATTCAATCGTCTATGAGGTAAAACTCTTCATTTTAAAGAGAAACATCTCCTCTATTTTTTTCTACGTAGGAAAGTGGACTTTTATGATGTTTCCGATTTCTTTTTCCCTTGTTGTCCTAATATCTTCTCTTCACCTGTCTTCCGAAACGAACTCTTTGAAGTTTCCTATTGATGTGTTCAGTGTATAAAATTAGAGACCACCCTTATCCGTACTTGAAACTATTTCACAAAATCTCTATCACTAAATGTGTAAAATTGCTTTTATTGCACAGTTCCCCTCGCCCATCACCTGACAAATTATTTTCAGTTCATCACAGATTTTATGTCGTTGGTCGGCTTCATTAGGACTTAATTTATTTTCCATGGGACTATCGGAGTAGTTGTAAGTATGCTGTCTTAATCCGATCTCAAAATAGTCGTGACTTCCTAGGGAAACAAGAGTAACTGGTAGTGGCGTAGTTGTGATGCTTATAATAATTTAATGGAAGATATTCTCTTTAAGTGTCTTCCTGTAACAACTTCTTAACCCGCATTCTTAATGATATTTTGTCCGTGTTTGGCGTTTACTTAAAAGGTGATTTGAAATAGTGTAAACCATTCACTAAAATATGTACATCTTGATTTGCATTAATTCATCTCCCTTAAACTATGCTACTTGCTCCTAAGAATTGTCACTGGAGAAAATCTGTGTTTCAAACTCTTCTTTCCCTTCATTGCATCTCGCTCTTGCATATATTTTCCTCTGAATTGGGGTGACATTCGTGCCCGCCGTTACTGTAAATGCGATGTATTTGCCAAACGTTGTTGCGACGTCTAGGAGCGTTAGTAATTAATGTCGAATGAATAAATACGGTCATGCGGAAATAATGAAACTTGAGAACAATAAGGATGTCTTCCATCATCTTACTGGAACTGAGTATCTGCACTGCACAATTGCACTCAAAATAAATACAAGATGTTGATGTTCTCAAAAGTATACTTGAGAAGAAAACTTTGATCCTTTTGTGATTGATTTTTTTAATTTTAAACTAGTCATTATGTTATCTTATAATATAAACAGTAAAATATAAGTTAAATACTATAAGTGATGGAAATACGCAAATGGAACATGTCTGTTACGCCTCGACAAACATGGCAACAGTTTTTAGGGAAATATTTATAGCCAATGATATATTCTTCTAAAACATAATATTATCCATCCGCTGAATTTTATGTGGTCCACAAATGTGTTGCGATTCTACTTACTGCGATAAAAGTTTAAGTAGCCTTCGCGCGAAATTCCTCTTCTGAGGGTTTTACATTAGCAGAAAGAGGAAATACAAATGTACACCAACGTTTTACTTCTGGAACAACTAAATTTGTTTCATTAGGAACACAAACTGGTTTGTATTAACTTCTAAATTGATTACCATTGGTAAAATACCGAGTTATTGGCCATTTTATTTCGTGTCTCAGAAAGTAATAGATGAATTATTTAAAATCATTCAAATAAAATATTAGAGTGGTTGGTTTTAATCACTGCCCTGAACTATATCGACAATAATTAGAAGTATAAGATTGAGATACAAACCTATTTTTATCTTTACCTTCTGACTATAACGAGTGGGTATACGAAAAGGAATACAATACACGTTTCAATTAAAAACATAGATTTATAGAAAAGTAAAACCCTCCGCAATACAAGAAAGCCAATAATTCTCAATTTTATTCAAGAACAAACATCTTTGTGCTGTTTGTGTACCTGACATACTTAGACAATATTGAAATTCGAGAGATTTTTTCTTATATGTATTGTCTGAGGGACATAGTCATTTGATATGACTAATTTATAGTGTACAATGTTAGTTAGTAAAGTTGATTATATTGATACGAGACCCTTCATTTTGGTTGGCTTGAAGGAACAGGTGAGGCAGCGATCAAATTCATTTTGTAGGTGATAAATTCTGAATGAAATTGTTTTTATGGTAGAAACATATCTAGAAAACGATAGAAAATAGACTACATTCATGAGACGATGAAAAGAATTTTCAATGGGGTCGTCTGGTAACAAAGTATGATTAACTGGCGTTTTGTGATTAAAGAAGATTTAAAATTCTACAGTTACCTCTGTATTAGGGAGGAAAAACAACGTTCGAAACAGGACACGTCATACTATTTTTAAATGCTGAAGTGGATGGTTGGTTTCCAAGCGAGAGAAGTAGATAATCCAACATTTTGTTTTGAAAATAAGATACAAGTAAATAGTAAGTTACAAAACAAGATTCATCAACAAGTTTTAAAGCAAAATAAGACACATCTAAAATTTAAAAAACTAATAAAATGGTAATAAAACGGTAACAATAAGATACTTTTTGAAAACATTTCTCTACATCACAAAGTGCTTGCAAATAAAAATATATTTATTTCTTTATTATCCATATTCTTCAGCTCCCTGAAACCTCTTGTCTAAGTGATGTCTTGTTCTGATACCAGGCGATTCTATTATAAAAGCTGTTATAAAAATTACATTTTAAAAGTTTCATTTCCTTTACATACTATCGGTTTCCGATACGTTCGCTCCATTAAAACATTTCTTCGGCATTGAAGATGTTGTAATGAATGTATTTAACAAAATTTAATTATGTTAAGAGGATGTCTAGCAGTACTGTCCCTTCATGAAGAGTCTAATTGTGAGGTGTTCATGACTTTTTCACGATTTGACTCACTCGGAATAGACATTGTCACAACACTTACCTCATCCGTATTGCTGTACCCCTTCACTTTTTAGTGCCTTGTCGGTGCAGAATCTGAGAATTCTGGGACGAAATGGCTTCGAAAGTCAATCGATTGCTGGTCATATGGACCCATGTCAGGAACCTCTGACCGTGTCGTTGTAATTAATGTTAAAAGACAATAAAATTTACTTTAAGTGCACATACTGATTTCTTACTGTGTTTCTTTTCCATATTTCCTACCTTTACATTTACTTTATTCGCTATAAGTAGTAGAGACCTGTTAAAATGTATAAATATCTGATTATGCGTCCTAAGAAAAGACCGATATATTAAAAACATTGTACTATAAAACATTCAGATGCTCACAAACATGGAAGGTTTTTATGACAACAGATGTAATTTGCTTTGAAGTAAATCATGCAAGTGTTTTTGTGAACGCAAAACTATGACAAAACATTTTTAGTGACTAGAGTCCAATACCAATGTATGCCTAATCCTCTTTAATCTCCATCGCAACACAGAAAGCAATTTAGGTCCCTAAATCATCTACCTGCACCATTTCATAGAACGTACAAGAATACCGGTCTTTTCCTGCCACGTTGTGGTATGTCGTACGACATAACGCGTACCTGCTATCGTAGCATCAGAATGTATTTTGTATCTTATATACATTACGCATCAGTACCCGGCATCATTGAAATGATTTATCAATTGCGCACATACAAAGGAAGGTGTCATTCGCAGTTGCATAGATTAGAGTAAAAACCTTAACCTGACCCCCAATGTATCCCAAACTTGGATGAGGGGAAAACAAATTTCAGAAGATTATTTCCGACGCAAAATAAAACTCTTAACATGAAAATTACGTAACATGAAAACGTCTCGGTGATTAGTGCACTAGATTGCATACTGAAAGGAGCATGGTACTGAAGCGTGAATTTGGGTGATTGACGTAGCGGGTATATACTTCACCTGCTAGTGAGAGAAATCTGGTCGTCGTACTTCGAAGGTATTAAGGTTCTGCCTTTCTTAAACCTCGGAAATCGTAAGACAACGCTTACCCGTTCTGTAGGTGTAAACGCCTGAACTTAGAGTTATGACACTTTTCTCTGTTTATGATAAAAGAATTCTTTGAGTGTTCAACTTCAAATTTAATGTGAAAAAAATTCTTACTTACACTCTGGGAAAACGGTGGATGGTGATGAACTATCTCTAAAAGCGGTTGGTTAGATGATGGGTGCCAAAATTTGTATACAAAAGTACAGCTTACTTTTAATGGCATTACATGAAATGCTATTTGTCAAGAATTGATTTAAAGGTGTAAAATTCCCAATTTTGAAAAAGGGGTGATATGTTTAAAGGGGTATCTTTTCTGCAATAACCATTCAGTTAGGAAACACCTTAACGAAGTACCTTGGTATGGGATAACCATCAGTTAGGGAACATCTAAACGAAGTATCTTGGTAAAGGGCACACCTTCCTGAGCATATTTGGAAGAACTGTACCACTCACAGCTCATAGAGGGTGGGTGGAGGTGAGGTGGGGGTGATCTTCGAATAAGTGGGATTTTTAAATTTCAATTTCTCATGTACATATTATTAAGCCTATGCACGTGAGACTAACTCTCTCTGATATATGATAGTACGATATTGTTACTTGATTTTCGTGGAATTTTAATCCCTACGCGTAAGGAGTGGCCCAGAAAGCTTCCGATAAAGGAATGGGAGCACCCTCAACCCAAATTTCACTGTGGTACATTCCAGAACATCAAACTTATGGTGAAATGAACGAACTGCGCCGTTAATTTTGTCTGGCAGTGACCTGATTAAGACGTATTATTTTATGCGCGTATTACATTCATATTAAAGCTGAATACAAAAGTTGAATCTACTTCTGACCGATGCACGTTCTTTCAATTAACATTTTTCTTTAACATAAAGGAAACTTCACATGAAGGGCAAATTACATTTTTGAATATATTTCAAAAACTGATGCAACGATTTTACTTAAATATTCTATAAGTAAAGCGTACTTTGTACGAGTATATATTACAACGGCATAAGCGGTATTTCGTTTGGAAGTTTGGTATAGACGCACTGAAATAATTTCCATCTGCTGTACCTACATATTTGTTTACTATTTCAAGAAATTTAACAGTATTCATGGGTGAAGCAGGGGCAGAGCGTAGGTTTGGTAAACTGAAATGAAAGATATAACATAAAATACATATGAGGACCGAAAACGCACTCCAGAGAAGAAAATGTACAAACTTCTGCATACAACGAAATTACATTTACGTAACACTTTCACGGTATTTATAAGACATATATCGCTAAATGTCTTCAAATAATATTCTTAATATTTTCTTTACATTCAAATCTATATAAATAAAAATTAAATACTGTTCATTGGTAAGCGCATCACTTGAGAACGTCTGGACCGATTTGACTAATTTAAAAAAAAGTTCGTAATGGTCAAAATAAGGTTTTTATGGAAAGCAAAATATGAAAACTTGAAAAACCGGAAAACAGGAAAATTCGAAAAAACTGAAAGCATAGCAATGAATGAAATGGTGATGTCATGTCACGATAAAAAGCATTCCTTTGTTTTGATTATTTACTTGAACATCGATCTTGTAGTCAAAATTGCAAAGTAAATAAAACACATTGAGATTAATTGTGATTTCAAATTTAATAAAAGAAAATAAATCATTTGGTTGACATGAAATTCTGAACTAATTCAATTATGACTTGGAACAAAACCGCATTTTGGAACAAAACTGCATATTTCCAAGTCGGTCACATTCCAGGCACATCACACATTTCCAGTATTTCAGGAGTGTATTGCCAATAGAATCCATTTCGCATGTAAAATGTCCCATTGGTATTCTTCTGAATATACTCTTCCTCAAATTGAATATTCATGGCCACAATCGTTCATAGGAAAAATGGTCACCCAGAAATTAGTTTTTTCTCATTTTTGCTTTGTTTACACAATTAAAATAGCTTTTCACAATACACAAAACGATCACAAACAAGTTTATTGAAATTTGGACAGAACAACGTCTGTTGGGTTAGCTAGTCTTTAATAAATGGCAGAAATAAGTTGAATTAATTACTTGCAGCCCGACTAAAATATTATAGTTCATTACTTCTTCATATACGTTTTGTTTATATATATATATATAGTAATGATTGTAATGAATAAACAAGTTTCGGCCCCGAGTGAGTGCGGTTCGGAAGGAGGGGCGGAGGGACGCTGCCTTGAGACGAAGAAGAAAGTGGAGAGGGGAGACTGGATCTTCAGGGGCACGGGCCCTGGATTTCTTTGAATAAGGCCATAAAATATAGATCTAGTGTCTTGACATGCTGCGCAGTTAGTTTGCGGGGACTAAAGAGTAAGGGAAATAAAATTAAATAGCTGTGAAGTAATTGTTCAGGCACGTTGTTACTAGAGGGACAGAGGAAAAATTCGGGAAGAAGGTTTGAGTTGCTATTGGTGATAGATCCGGGGACACGTGCAGAGTTAAAGAAAAAATATAAGGAGAGTTGACCACGGAAATAATGAGGGTCCGTTGTAGAGCGCTTCTCGCCATACGAAAAATTCCATTAGCAAGACTGATGAGTGACGTAGGTCGTAGGGACGAACACGTAGGAAGGAGGGGGTGATGAAATAAGGTTTGACCGTCGTGCCACGAAGCTCACGGGCCAACAATAAAAGATGAGTGACGAAGGGCGAACATAATGGATGGCCAAAAAACACTGCGAAGAGAAAGGTCTGGGGTTTGGAATGAAAAGAAGTGTTAGTAATATGTGACAGACGCATTAAAATAAAGTGTCATTGTTAAGAATGAAAGGGAATGAAATTAGATTTGTAAAATTAAATATCACCTTGTGGAGAGATGAGGGTCACGAGTCTGCGAAGTGTCACAGAAGTGACTCGGAAGGAAAATAATAGAGTTCGGAGACAAGGAAGCATTATACTAATCAAACCTTGCTATTGACCGTAAAGGGAAATACGTCATACAAAAATAACCAATCCAAGATACTCTACGTGAAGTAAAAATGAGTGATTATTGGCCGAAGAAAACAAATGACGTCATAGAAGGAGGTGCCTTCTCTCAAAGTTTTGGGCAGCCAAGTGGGGAAGTGCTTACTTAAGCGGGGAGCAATGTCGTTCTACACTTAGAGACTCAGAGAGACAGATAAGGGAGATTCAGACTGATTCATATTATTCAGATTCAATTCATTCAGTGATCATGTTCGTTGATGACTGATCATTATTATAAGTCAGCAGACTGACTTAGACATTGATGAGAAAGAGACTTGGAGTTTTATTTGATGTGACTAGGAGATCATTAATTGACCATTTATGAATTTACTGCAGCGGGTGTAGTACGAACTACTTCAATTAGAGTTCGAGCAAGTTATTATCAACGTTTAATCAGTTGGTATGAGTGTCGTCCGATCTTCGGTGAAAGTTATCTTGTATGAAGAATGAACATTTTTACCGAGAAGAAAATGGCCAGGAACAATTATTAACTGCTTTAAGTTGTGATGTCTGCGACAAGTTGAGCTGTTTAATGGCGAAAATGGTATCTACTACGCAACGCAGAGGGTCATCTTGTTCCGGTAGAGGTGAATGGGCAAACGGTATCTGCTGTGCGGAGCAATGAATGGTCTGGTGGTAACAGGAGGTTACGACTCCTTAAGAAACTAGCCGCGCCAACATCGGTTTGGCAAGCTGGTGATCCAGCTTCAAATAAAAACATTAAAGTACATTGCATGACTGGCTGTGCACAGTGCATCGTTCCTTGTGTTCAGTGCTAGTGTACTTAACTAAGTAAGTGTGACGACGCTAAAGAGTCTTGAGGCTCTTACGAATGTTAATTAACAAAATCACCAAGGACAGACCGTTATTGCAAATTATTGGTTACTTCAAATGTACAATTTTTAAATTGACTACTGGCTAGAATCAACCAGTCCTGTTTTTGCACGAAGGGAAAGTAAAGCAAATATTATGTCTTATGATATTGTGATTTTGGGGGGATATTTTGCAATGGGAATGTGCAGGGGAAATATTTGAAGGAGCAGTGTTAATGTGTAATAATGAAGTGTAATTTTTATGTAATAGATAATTAAACCAATTTTACCAGAGTTGCATTTCCTTTATTAAGGAATTGTGTATTTCACGACAATAAAAAGGCCCGAACCCCGACCTTTTAGTTTCTAACTCTTTAATGAAGGAGATATCCAGATTTCCAATGGAAGCGGCTTACTGGGATAGGTGAGAGAATTGGTGTTATCCACTACTCCAATAGATTTGTTACAATATATGATTAGGTTCACATGGAAGCGTCAATTTATAATATATTAATTATTGAAAAATCTAAAAGAAGAGAAGGTCCACGTTGGAAGCGCAAATTGTAATATACTTAAATTTGAGAGGCCGAAAGTTGTGACGATATTTTCTAATCATCTTGAATTTTATAGTAAACAAATGAAGGAGACATATCTGACGTTCACCTACCTGGCCCACTCGGCGTAGTAATGATTTATGCCTAGTTGTCATAGAGCTTAAATTTAGATAGAGAAATGGGTTCGACCGATTCATTGGCGTGAAACACACATTAATCCTTCTCAAACACATTGATCGTAAAAAATAATATAATTATAACAAAACAAATACATAATTTCTAAGACTACAAATTCCTTTCAAAATTTCCCCAAAAATACAAATACAACATGCAACTGCTTACTAATCCACAAATCTTAAACTACCACTGAATTTTACAATTGGTCCTTCTTTGACAGACAATAACAAACCGTGTCCGTACAAACACTTTGTACGAGCTGAAGGCTCATTGGACATCATAACAGTTTAAGAATATTAAAGTTCGTCCAATCGTATAGTAGCACAGCCTCAACCAGTGAGGTTACTTGTATTATTTACCAATTGTCATTGCTATACAATTAAACACAAGTCAAGCATCAATTCATACACTATTTAAAAATGGAGAGCCGTCATTGGCTCATCAAAATTGAGTACCTCTGGTATATAAGAATCGACCCCAGACGCCATTAGAAGTAGACGTTGCAGAGGCGGGTCAGCAAAGCTAAGCCGTCTATGGAGTCATCTCATTGGCGTGCTGATTACG
>NNCF01125920.1:619644-673105 GCA_002313205.1 Laupala kohalensis | reverse complement strand
CTCATTGAAGTCAGCTTCCCCTGTTCGGTAAACAACTGGGCTTATACAATTCGGCTCATTTAATAGATCGTAAATATACCTCGTCCTTCGAGAAGGAAACACAATACTGTGTAAAATTTATCTTAATTATTTATTCTATAAAAATTAAAAATTATTCTTACTCACGATCATTTCACACGCACGCAATTCCTCCAACATACACCCTTTAAATGTTCCCCCAAATTCACAATTAAAAACATAATTCTTGCTTACTCTGTCTAAACAATTATAATTCTTGCTACACAATTGTTCCAGTCAACGATCTATTAAGTTACACAATTGAGAGTATGATTTTTCAACAATCAATGTTTATCTTCCATGACACAGTCAATTAATGTTCTTGATTGCCACAAGAGTCTATAACCAATAACTCAAAACATAGAGTTCAATTCTTCTCGCAGAGAATAGTAAACAAAATACTGGATGCAACCAGTCAGTAATTAACTTTATTATAATACTTCAAGATAGACCATCAGTAGCCAAACCGCCTGCGCAGCATACTGGAAGCCATGACCACCCGCGCAGCATACTGGAAGCCATGACCATCTCCTTCCGATCCCATTGAGGAAGACTCCGCACTTGATGACATTTATCAAAGTCCATAATCGATGAAGTGTTGCTTGTTCAAATTCTAATAAAAGGTGCTCGTAGCACGCCGGCTGCCGCAACCTATAACCGATCAACTGGTTAGGTTCAAAATTTCAATGTTCATTCAAGTTGTAATCAACTCAAGCCGAATGATCAACATGTGAAATGCTCGTAATGACACATAATATCGAACAAGTCAACAAAATCGTGAATTGTTCATGTTCCAAAGAAAAAGTTCCTCGCTCTCGTAAGTTAAGTCTGATTTCAACAATCAGCGTATCTGACCTCGTCATTAACAAACGAGAACGAACTTTTTTCAAGCGACAACATTAGCCGAACATCAGAATAATACGAATACTCATCAGCTAAACATCTGAATAAGAATAAGCAAGTAAGAGTGTGTTCCCATGGTGTTCGTTCTTTTATACTAGTTATCCCCGCCAGAGTCCCAAAAACTTAGAAAAGAACTCCACCTTCTTCTGACGTCATGGTTTCTGTTCTCTAATGGCGATCAATTTCTATTATCCTTGAGGTAACTCCGATAGGTTAGTCACCAAGTGACGTAGAAAGGTTCTCAGCCAATAGTAGTATTTGTGAATATTCCTTCCTTTTCTTTCAGGCGTCTTCCCATCTGTTTATACTTCTGAAATGTCCTATTAGCTTGATAGATCTCACCAACACCTCTTTCCATTACTAGCCCCCCCCCAAAATTAGTTTGAGTGGTCACTTCCTCACACCACTACGTTGCCGAATATCGCTCGCTGGCACGAAATTTCTAATTGGGTTTCACACGAATGTTATTTATACAAGGCTTATCTTGCCCTTCTTCTTAATTCTGCGAAACAAAGTATCACTGTGTCGTTCTCGTGAACTCTAGCCAGATGGCTCCCCCAAAATTCATAATTTGCCTTGTGACACATTAACGTTACCTCTCAAAGTGGGTACGGTACACCCGCATCTCAACGCGTCCCCTTTGAACCGATGAAGTTCACATTCTATCTTTTCATCCCTTCAAAAATTGTCTATCATTTTTCCACACACTCTAATTATTGAAGACAGATAATTTCGCGTCTCTTTCACTTCAGAAATTTCTACTCCGATTCCAAACACAGACCTACGCAATAACACTTAAAATTAATGTTTTAAACTTCGCCTAAAAATGTTTTCCTAACCAGAATATTTCTGTCGCGTCATCTGTGAGGGCTCCTTCCCTTGACACACCAGACCCCCATTTACATTCCTAAAGCCAGCTGGCAACCCTGTTCGCTTCCCGTCGCAAGACAACATCCATTTCCAAATTCATTAAAATTCCGCCAATATGGCTTTCATATTTCTTTTACGTGTTCCGTACAACGAAAACTAATTATTTGTCATATATAATTATTATTTTCGATCATTCCCTATTTAAGAGAGCAATAGAATTAGAGCATCTTCATGACGTCCTTGCACCATACTTTCTTTCTTCCCAACCTCTCTTCATGTGTTCACCGTGTTCTCTCTTCCTCTCCGCTGTCCATTCCTTTCCTCTTCTTCTTATAGCTATATTTTGTTCAAATTTATGTTTCTTTACAGGGTTCCTAAATTTTTCCTGAATATTGAAGTCATTTTCTGAAATGTGCATTTGTTTGAGGTCCTCTTCCGTTTCATTTAACCATTTTGATTTATTTTTGCTGGATTTTGTAATGTCAAATAATCTTTTTGTGATTCTGTTTTGGTCCATTCTATGTATGTGTCCATAAAACTTTGTTCTCCTTGTCCTGAAGTTGTTTGTAATTGTTTCCGTATGTTTGTATATGTCTGATGTCGGTCGTTTAATCCATATCCCGTCTTTCATTATTGGTCCAAATATTTTTTGGAGGCATTTTCTTTTTTGTTTTTCAATATCTTTAATTTTTGTTTGGCCCTGTAAAAGTGTTGTTTCAGCTGCGTATAATGCTTCAGGAAGTACGACTGTATTGTAATGTCCGTCTGTAATTGCCTTTACTGATATTGATTTTTTGTTATAATGGTTCCAGGTGAGTTTATAGGCTTTTTGCAGTTTTGTGATGCGTGCTAGGTTTGCAGTGAGGTTCAGTCCTGATGGTTCGATGATTTCTCCTAGATATTTGAAGTGGGGGACTTTTGATATATTTCCGTAACATGTTACTATGGGGAGGTTATTTGATGGTGACCGTTCTATGAATTGTGTTTTTTCAAAGGAGATTAGAAGGCCAGTTTTCTGAGCTATTTCATACAGTTTTTCTAGAGCATGTTTTGCTTCTTCTCTGTTGTTTGAAAGGATGGCGAGATCATCTGCAAAGGCCAAGCCTTTGATATTCATTCTTAGATCTTTTCTTTTACCAATTTGTATTCCCTTAACTTCTTTTTCCCATGTTTTAATTACTTTTTCTAGGACTACATTAAACAAGATAGGCGAGAGTCCATCACCTTGGCGAACTCCTGTATGTATTTCAAAAGGTTCAGAAATTTCTCCCATAAATTTAACTTTGGCTGTGGTGTTCGTGAGTGTTTGTTTAATGATTGATCTGGTTTTCCTGTCAATTTTGAATTCCTCTAGTGTGTTGAATAGGGACTGCCTATCAATTGAATCGTAGGCCTTCCTGAAATCGACAAAGGTTACCACTGTGTTTTGCAAGATCTTATCTGTAAAATAGTCTTCAGGTTCCAGATTTGTTCAATGCAGGAAAGTCCCTTACGGAAACCAGCTTGGTGTTCTCCTATCTGTGGGTCTGCTTGTTGTTCCAGTCGATTATAGAGTGCTTGGGAGAGGATTTTATATGCAACTGGAAGAAGAGAGATCCCACTGTAATTATTTGGGTCCGATGTATCACCTTTCTTATGTACAAAATGGTTAATTGTACATTTCCATGCTGATGGGATTTGTTCAGTCTCCCAGGTGTCTACTATTATTTTATGTATATGTTGTGTGAAGTCGATATCGTGTAATTTCCAGAGCTCTGCAATGATCCCATCTTCTCCTGGGGCTTTATCATTTTTAACGATTTGATAATTTTTATTATTTCTTCTAGAGATGGTGGAGTAGAATCTGGGTTGGATGTGGGTTTTTCTGTGGGAGGGTCGCAATTGAGAAGTATTTGGAAGTAGTCTGCTAAAATTTGGCAATTGTTCTTTGTGTTAGTTTCGAAGGTGCCATCAGGTCTACGAAAGCACCAACGTGATGGTCGATATCCGATTATGTTTTCCCTGAACGTCCTGTAGAAGTTCCTGGTGTTAATAATAATAATAATATATTCCATTGCTCCGCTAGGAGCACAGGTTGTCTACAAAGTTCTTCAATTTCTTCCTATCTTTGGCTACAGCTCGTAAGTCTTTCCAGCTGCGTCCCACAGACTCTTGCACTACAGATCTTCTCCATGTATTCCGGGGTCTCCCTCTTCTTCGATGGCCTTGAGGGTTCCATTGTAAGGCTAACTTGCAAGGTTCTTCATCGTTCTTTCGTAAAGCGTGGCCTATCCAACCAAATTTTCTTCTCTTAATTTCAATATTGACGTTTTCTTATTCTGTCATTTTCCAGAGCTGTTCATTGGAAATGTTTCTTGGCAACCATATTTTCATTATACAACGAAGGCATCTATTTACAAAGGATTGCAGTTTCCTCATTATCTTCTGTTTTACCAGCCAAGTCTCACAACCATATAGCAGCACTGACTTTATATAAACGTTAAACATTCTTATTTTTGTTTTCTTATTTAGGGAATTTGATTGCCAGATCTTCCTGAGTCTGCTATATGCTCCTCTGGCCTTCTTAATTCTGTCTTCTACTTCCTTTTGTGTTCCCCCATCTTCTGATACATTACTGCCAAGGTATGTAAAGTCATGTACCTTTTTGATAATTGCACCATCTAGTGCCATTTGTTGTTGAGACCTAGCGTTTATTCGAATCTCTACTGTCTTTTTCATGTTAATTTTTAAGCCCACTTTCAGAGATTCGTTATTCAGTGTATTGGAATTATCTTGCATGTGATCGAACCTATGCGATATATCATCCGCATATTCCAGGTCTTCCAATGAAACTGTAAGAGTCCACTGAATGCCTGTTTTTCTGCCTTTCATTGTTGTTTTAGTAATTTCATCCAATACAATAAGGAACAATATGGGAGATAAAGGACATCCTTGCCTTACCCCAGAGTTGGTTTCAAAAGGAGAAGACAGTTGACCGTCATGTAGCACTCTGCAGTTGAACTGATTGTAGCTCTCTTGGATCAAATTAATGAGTTTAACAGGGACTCCTCTCTCCTTCAGGGCTTTCCAGATCCATCTCCTGTCCAGTGAATCGAATGCTTTTTCATAGTCGATGAAGAGTAAATATAGAGGTGACTGAAATTCTATGGAATGTTCAATAATAAGACGTAAAGTGTTGATTTGATCAACACAAGACCGATTGGGCCTAAATCCACTTTGTTCTCTTCTTAATCCTTTTTCCAGCTCCCCAAATAGTCTTTCGAGTATAATTCGTGTAAATACCTTGCGTATTACAGAAAGCAGAGTAATTCCTCGCCAGTTTTTACAATCCCGGCGATCTACCTTTTTTGGAATTTTGATAATAATTCCTTCTTTCCATTCATTGGGCAATTTCTCGTCTTTCCAGATGTCACAAAATAAAGGATTTAGCAATTCAGCACTAAGATGCAGGTCTGCTTGAAGAATTTCTGCAGGTATATTGTCTATACCTGCTGCCTTTCCTTTCTTCACCAATCTTATGGCGGCTATTATCTCTTTTTTTGATGGGGGTCTTACACTGCTGCATTTCTGACACAGCTGTTTGTGAATCAGCATCGATGTTGCTACCTTGAGAGGTATTTAATGCTTCATAAAAGTGCTCTCTCCATCTATCTAGTTGTTCCTGAGTAGCTAATAGCAGCCTGCCTTGTTTATCTTGAACAATATTATTTACAGGATTGGGGATTTGGGTACGTTTTCTTATGCTGGAGTATAGATACTTCATATTTCCTTGGTTACCTGCCTTTTGAGCTTCACTTACAGTCTCCTCCATTAAAGCTCTGAAATCCTTTCTTGTATTCTTTTTGATGTTCCTATCGAGGAGTCGATACTGGTCATGCAATTTTTTTTTACTTCCAGGGAATGCTCACCACATATTTTCATTTTTTTATGCTTTCTTTTCTCAATCATATTCCATGTTTCTTCAGATAGCCATTCCTTTCTCTTCTTTGTCATATATCCAAGGGTATTTTCACTTGTAGTTGTAAAGGTCAATTTAATTGCCTTCCACTTATTCTCTACTGTTGTGAGTTGCTGCAATTGCATTTCTGTCATCCCATTTCTGATTCCTGTTTTGAATTCTTTAAGTTTTTCTGATGTTTCAAGATTTCTGATACTGAACTTCTTCCTATTGGATATTATTTTCTTACGTCGGTCTATGTATATTCTCATAGTACCCATTATGAGATGGTGGTCAGAACCAATATCCGCTCCTCTCATGTTTCTCACATCCAGTAAGGTTTTTCGCCAGTTCTTGCTAATACAGATATGATCAATCTGATTCTGAATGTTAGTGTGTTCTACCGGCGATACCCATGTTACCTTGTGACAATTCTTATGAGGAAGGAGAGTCCCACCTATCAACAAACCATAATTACCGCATATTTCTATCAGAAGACCACAATTTTCATTGCATTCTCCAATCTCACATTCCTCCATCACATGTTCTACATCCTTGTTGCAGGAACCTACTTTCGCATTGAAATCCCCCATCATGATTACTATGTCACATCTGTGGATTCCTGCCAGCGTTTTATCTAACAAACTATAAAATGTTTCTTTCTCTGTTATATCACTTTCCTCTGTGGGTGCATAGCATTGAACTACAGTCATTTTTCTGAACTTTGTCTTCATTCTGACGGTAATTATTCTTTCTGAGATGGGGTCCTATTGTAGAAGTGCATTTGTAGCTGTTCTTCTAAGAAGGATTCCCACCCCTCTGATATGAGGTTCACTTTCATTTTCCATACCGCAATAGAGGAATGTTTTCCCGTTTGTTGTATTAAATTTCCCCTGTCCGTTCCATCTGACTTCACTAACTTCTAGTATTTCTATTTGGTATCGATCCATCTCCTTGCTGAGTTGAGCGAGCTTTCCTTTCTGAAATAACGTTCTTACTGAAATAACGTATCTGTTCGTCATCAGATATCCGTCCGGCTTTTTTTTCCTTGTAGAATTTTTGAAAACTTGTTTAATATTCAGTGTGGGCAGGTTGTTGGCCTACCGCACACCTATCCTGCTGGCGGGGATGCCACCTTCGGGTCTGTCAGGCATGCCCTGGAGAGCTTTTCCTCTCTCCTTGATGTTGGGGTTATTCCGCCCGTGCTCGGTCGCCATAGCCTCGTTTGTGATAATAGGGGGTACCACGTAAAGGTGATATTGACAGTTGAGAAAGAGAGGCTATGTATTGTGCAACATTTTCTCTTACCCCCCTTCCTGGTGTTGTTTCTTATAAAATCCTGTTCTATTTCCTTCATCCGATTATTTTCGTACTCTCTTTTTACCCTGTGAACAGTTTTTGATGCTTGTTTTCTAATCCTAATGAATTCCTGCCATTTTTCAAGTGTTTTGTTACTGTTGTAATTGTTCCATGCTTTAACTCTTTCATTTATTGCTTGGTTACAAAGGTTGTTCCACCATCTGTGTTTTCGCTTCCTTGGAGGTTGACGTAGTTTCACTACTTTCTTCAAAATTTCTTCAAGCTCTTTCCATCCTGTGGTAATTGTTTGTTTGATTTCTTGAGCTATTTTTTGATTGATAAGTTTTAAATATTCAGGGTCTGGTTTGAAAGTAAGTATATATATTTAAAATATTTAAAACTTAATAGTAATAATTAGGTATTCATAATTAATTACATTTACGAATGAACGTAGTATCAAAACCTTGGTAGGGTAATGGAATTTTCCGAGACCACCATCGAAGGGTCGTTTCCGAGAGGGGGATGAGGTCTTGAATAGGTAGTGAGGCGAGCGTCCGTATTTTGAAATAGCTCATAAATTTTAACATGTGGAAATGGGTCGCCAGTCACACACTTTCTACTGCAAAGGGTACCAAAGAAAAATGGAAGGGGGTAGAGCAGGTTGATCAGCGGAGGCGAAATATAAATAACGAAGAAACGAAGAAGTTTGTGATTGTTTCTTGTGGAGATGAAGCTAGGTCAGTGAAAAAAGTGATAAACGAGGTTCTGCATGCGTAGCTGTATTAAAAACTAAAGAAACACTTTGAGGAAGGACCTAGGGTGAAAGCTTGGGAGTCATAAAGTAAACAATACAAATTCCAAAAATGTTAAAAGTTAAGGTTTGTTATGTCAATAAAATTTAAAGTGCTGTGTCTGTGTAACGTCATTAAAGGAATGTATGAGAAGTGAAGTTAGGAGAGTCACAAGCGTCTCAAGGGCAAGAGCAGTATTTGGTCAAACAACCCACAAACGTCACGAGAAGGAAAACCAATCAGGGCTGTTCCGGGGCGACGTACGAATTGAATAGTGAAATCCTCTGGCGGATGCCACGAAACACAACAGATTTATGAAGACGGAGGACCAGCTTCCGAGGAAGCAATTTGAGGGATGTAAAATAAGGAAAAGACCAAAAATAATCCTTATAAGTTTAATGAATTCAATTTCGTCACAACATTGTATGGGATAAATGAAATAAACATTGAATGGACTCTTGAATTATTAAACTAACAATACATAAACAAGAAATAATTGAGCAATCAAAATTGGATTAAGCAGAATGGTGAAATACGAATCTAACTATCACTAAATCAATAATCCTTCTAGATGATTACACAATTGGCACACCAATCCATCAATTCACAGACTACTTGGGTATTTTAGTATTATATAGAATTGCTGCTTAATAAAATGAAATAAATATCCAAGAGTCAACAAGACTTATGATTAGAATGAAAATCCTTATATTAATAGTGCCGTTTGATCAACACCACATTACGTATTTCATTACTACATACAAACACTGTTTGATACATTGAAAGGAATATCCAAGAACCAAATGACTTATTATTAGAATTACAGGTTCTTTATGACGGGTGCATTTAATTAAGTGTTCAAGATCATGCCACTCCGTAATGTTTTATATGCTATTTTCCTACTGAATTTGATATAATCCGTGGGGATTTGTTTCGTAATAAGAAAGAAAAGTGTTCTGCTCTAGATTACACTAACGAGACCATTTAGAGAAACATTGAGCTAACTGAGAACAAAGGGAACACATGTAATCATTTATTGCGGAGCAGTTCTTGGTTCAAATCATGAACACCCACACATGTTCAATACTTGGATTATCACCAAACACAGTACGTTAAGAACTTAAATGGTAATACTCAAGCTTAGGAGTCCAGCTGGCGTTGTCTTCGGTCTGTAGCTCGATGTCTTGAAGTGCCGGGACACGCACTCGCATGGGAATACACTGATGCACACGCTAAATTTGCGGGCGCGAATTGAAGTACAATGGTGAGAAGCATATGCGCACACGAATAGAAATGCAAAATGGGAGCAAATCTCGGTCGCGTGCGGCAACTTGTGAATGTGCTCTTAAATGTAGTTTAACAATACTTGATGTTATTCGCTCTATAATAAAACGAATCGAAAATTAAATAAAAATAACTAAGTAATCAGACTTAGAAATGATAAGACCGACTTTGAAATCGGGTGGCTGTTGGCGAAAAATGTAGGTCCGTTTGCCTGGACGCGTGGTAGACGAATTAAGGCGTCCGTATGAATGGGCGCGTGGGAGCCGACTGAGGGCGGATGCTAGTCTGAGCCATATCAGGTAGAGTGCTGAAAGGTGAAAAGACGCCGTCTACTGGCACTATCTTACGGCCAGCTGATGAGACTCAATGCTATACTTGCAGATTTTGTTAAATGCTGGGTGCAGGAAATGTGCACTTTCTGGTGAAAGGTGTTTCGCCTAACAAAGGCCAGCTACCGCAGCCTGCATTTTGGGGGGTGAGAGGGTGCCAAGCGTAGCCTCGCTGACAGGTGCTAGGAGCAGGTAGCCTCGCTTAGGGTAAGCTTTATTCCTAGCTGGGTGGAATTATGTGTGCCGAAACAAGGGCAATCTTATTAAGGGTTAAATGAAGATGTTACTGGATTAGGGAAGTCATGTGACGCGTGAGAAGGACACGTGAATATCTTAAGGAAAGAAGAGTGGGAATTGAAGTTAATAAAAATAACCAACACAGAGGACCTCATATTCATTTTCATATTTATTCTCGGGCTCATTCTCATTCTAATTCGCATTCTATTCTGTTAATTCGGTTCAGATATTCATTTTTCTCAAGTCTCAGTTGCTCAATGTTAGTTCTCATTTTCGCATTTTTCGATTCTAAGCCTCGACGATTATTCTCGAAGTTCATGATTGGCTAGTTTTTCTCAAGCTGATCGAGTTTTTAGTAGTTCAACTTTTTAGAGTTCCTCCTATATTTAAGGGGGAATATGAACTTTGATTTCAACGCGATAATAGACAGCACTACATCATTAAGAAGTTGAATATTCTCATCTTAGATTTTTCAACTCTATGGAGTTATTAAAAGGATGATGTTACAAGAACGTGTCGAGCCGTCGAGGACCACGAGTCGTGTTTTCATTTAGACTAAGTAAACTCAGTTCAAATGAATACGAACTTTGGACGAGTAAAATCCTCACGACTCCAGCTGTGAACGTGCTTTGGGGAAGGACCGAGTTAGCGACGCCACACGGGATTGCTGACCTTTGCCAGCAGTACGAGGGGTTGTGGTGTCCAGGCAAGGTTAAACGTGAGGAAATCCAGGGCGAGTCGTCGGAGGGCACTGACCTTGCTATCCCAGGGCTTCGTCAGTCATCGCATCACCTACAGGTAACGAGGTTGGGAGTTCCCTACTGGTTTATGACGTTTTGCTTTGTGGAAGAAGATTTTTTTCGACGATCAGTAGAGGTTAAAAACGCCTTTGCCCAGAATTTTGAATTAGATAAAATGTTAATTAAAGTCAAACCCAACGGGCAATGAAGCAAGGACAAAGATAAATCACTTGTAAAACCTAATATTAAGCTTCGTGGAAGATAAAAGTGTAAAATGTGTTTCGCATTGACTCCAAAAATAGGAATTGTGCATGTTTTAGGATTTCTTTTCTTTGTGTAATAAAATTGAACCAATATGAGATTTAATTATGGAGTTTTCCTTCAATGGAACCCCGTGTGTGGTCATTACCTCAACCTACGTTGTTTTATGTTGTTTCATTCTTTCAGTGCTGAAAAAAATTAACTTAAATTACCCTGAGATTATTATGTCTCCTTGTTCTGAATAGAGGTCATAAATCAGCCATGTGAATGGGATAGCTTACTACGCATTTACGTCTGCAAGGTGCAGAAGGAACATGGAAATGTTACACAAATAACGAGTGTCGTAGATGAAATTTAGACAAAGAAGGGACAGAAAAGTTCTTGGTAATTTTTGCAGTTAGAAGACCGATGCATACTGTGAAATTTATTTGTCAGTTTGTCGCGTGTATCCGTACGTTACAGTGCATATGTCTGTGTAGTTCTATCTAGTGTTCCGGTGTTATACTTTCTCGCGTGCAATATTGATTCGAGTCGCAAATGAAGCGTTCAACTGGAAAAACCTTGTTTGACTTTTCCGCAAAGAAACAAAAGCTGGTAGCAACAAGTGAAACTGAACAATGCGGACACCGCCGCTGTTGTAGATACTGTTTTAACGATTGGTTCTGTAGAGTCTGTTTCATTAAATACTGAATCTGAAGTTTCAAATACCTACGTGTCCAGCGCGATAATATTCAGTCAGCTTTCAGCATAGAGATCCACTTCACGGAAAGCAAGCAGTATTAGAATTTTTCAAAGATGGACCATTTCAAACTATGCTCAAATGGTTATATCCAGATACAAAAGGAAGAAAGTTCAGAAGTTGTGCAAAACATAAGTGACTAGAATATAGTGTTTCTGGAGACAAAGCATATTGTTTCCCTTGTAGATTATTTGAAACCACAGGTTGCTATGATGAGACATTTATTTCAAAGGGGTTCAAAAACTGAAAAAGAAACCGTCCAACGCTTTAAAGAACATGAAAGATCATCATCTCACCTTAATGCTTTGCATCGTTGGCACGAGGGACTAAAAGTCAAGGAAAGTGTTGTGAGTAAGATATCTACCCAACATCACAAAGAAGTCAATAAAAATCGCGATAATTTGATTATTCTTTTTCAGAATTCGCTTTTCCTGGCAAGACAAAGTTTACCACGNAGCACTAAGAGGACACAGAGAAAGTGAGAGTTTAGCTAACAGAGGTAATTATGTGGAATTATTAAAGCTGAGATCAACTTATAATGTGCTATTGAAAAAAAAAGATTTTGGATAGGTAGAAGTTTTTTAATTATGTTCATCATGATGTACAAAATGAAATACTGGAAATTATGGCAATTCAAACTCCAGACAGTACACTATAATATGCTTAAAAAAAGTAAGCATTTGTCCATAATTGTCGATAAAACGCCAGACTTTTCACATCATGAGTAGTTAACTCTGTAATAAAATATGTCACTGTGGAACTAGAAATCGAAAAACGGTTTCTTGAGTTTTTCAAAACAGATTTGACTAATGCTGAAAATTTGTACACGTTGCTTCTCTCTATTTTCGAAAAATTTTGTATCAGTCCTCGAAATATAATTGCTCAATGTTACGACGGAACAGGTAATATGAGCAGTTTTTTCAAAGGAGTGGTAGCGAGAATGGAAGAAAGCAATCCCCACATAATGTATGTACATTGCTACATGCATTCTCTAAATCTTGCATTTGCAGATGCCTCCAAGAGCATTTTATCTCTACGCAATGTTTTCAGTACAACACAACAATTGTACTGTTTCTGTGAAGCACCTCCCAAACAATATGCAGTGTTTACAAATGTGAAGAATTTAGCTAGTGCAGCCTGTGTGGAAGGTAGTGATTTGTCTCTGAAAGCACTAAATGACACAAAATTTAGCAGCAGGTACGATAGCTTGCGTCCCGTTTAATAGCACCTAGTAGACAGAGTATTTACTTTGGAAGAAATTGAAGTTACAGACCCAAAAATTGGTGGTGAAGCTTACGGTTTGATAATGTGTATTAGTAAGTTTGAGTTCGTTTTCGCATTAAATATCATGAACCGTGAGTTTGAAAAGACGAACATTCTTTCAAAATACATACAAAATCATGATGTATCGGTTCATGAAGTAGTTGATATTGCCAATAGAACAATAAGGTATTTAGCTGATTATGGAAATGACTGTGAATTCGAGAAACTTTGGTCTAAAGCACTTACCTTTTATGAAACTTACATTTTCGAGTGACCTACTGTTCCACGCAAGCGGAAAGTTACGCAGAAAATTTGCGGAGGAGATATTCACCCGAATTATGATTCACCTCAAGACTTTTGGTCAAGAACATTCTACTACCCTCCACTAGACAAGCTCTCTGAGAACATCAAGTCGCGTTTTGAAGAAAAAACATTTGAAACATTACTGACTGCTTCAATGAGGAACAATAAGGTTTGTAGTGAAACTATCATAGAAGCTTGTTCAGAGGTGACTGAAGCATTTGGTATTGACAATGAAACTTTATCTGCAGAAATTGATGTGTTCTCTCGAAAAGATCCTGAAGAAACAGATCGTAAACGTATTTCAAAGTTAGTGCTACAATTTATGTCTGAAAACATTCATAATAAGAATGAATTTCTAAACCTTTTCAAGCTTTTGAGATTATTTTTAACTGTCCCTGTATCCACTGCATCGGCAGTACGATCAGTGTCTCGAAAAGAGTGAAATAGTATTTGAGGAACACAATGCTTCAAGAACGTCTATCGCACTTGTCAATGTTGGCCGTTGATAAAATGGACCTCATTTTGTATGACTGTGTGGAAGTGTACGGCCGGCGAAATCAAAGACGCTTAACGTTGTTATAAAACTGTGAGTTAATAAATGACTATAAGAAGCTTATTTTCTACATTTAGTTTCTATATCTAACACAATATTTATTTTTCCTTACGTATTACGTAATGTAATAGGGTACGAAACGCCCTTGAGTAAACTCACGTATTTGACTTCGGCTAATATCACTTTTGGTTTTTATTTTAAACAAGCAATTCCTTTGAATGTTATGTTTTAGTACTACTCAAAATATGAGCACTATTATTAAAGCAGATAAGTTGGTAAACGGGTAACTAGTACCGTTCAGATATTTTTTGGTGTAACTTTATGGAGACAAGAAAGTCATTTCTGGAACTCAAACTCTTTGTGCGAAAGTGAAATATCTTTCATAACCAGCATCTGTTAACAACGACTCCTCATTTCTCGATTATTCTGGCGGCGCTTCCCGCCAGAAGTCATGCAACCGTCACGACGTCCTGTCTGGTCATTGGCGCGTTACTCGCGCTACAGCGCGAGGTAATGCCCCACCAGCCAGGCCATGTGCTGGTACTGCTCGACAGACGGCCAGACGATCACTCGCTCTCTGGTGGTAGAACAGACGATCACTCGCTCTCGGGTGGAAGAGCAGTCACTCGCCCTCTACCCAAGCACTTTACCGGAGCACTCATTTACATTACCGGAGGGGCACAGTCGTCTCGCCAGGCTCTGGTCACTCATCACGCCATCAACGCATCATCATCCCGGCGAGCTAAGCAACATGGCTCACTCGCCGCCTTTCATCACTTGCCTCGCCAACAGATACTCGCCCACGGACACCTCACCCGAGCAGTCGGTTGACGGACAGTCAGTCAAACAGTCCGTACGCCACTCGTCAGCAATCAGCACTAGACTCGCTGTCAACGCATCTCATCATCACGGCGAGCTACGCAACATGGCTCACTCTCCGCTTCATCACTAGCCGCACCATGTTGGCTCATAGCCGCATCATGTCGGTTCGTTGCGAGGAGCACTCAAGTAGTGGGTATTTTATTCACTTCGCTCTCCAACTTGACTTCAACTACGTCATCTCGGCTGACGTTCCAGGATCATCTCATCACATTCTTTATTGGAAAATCAGTATTGCATCATTTTTCTTCATTACCTTCAAAGCATCTTTCATTGAATTGTTATTTGCTGGCAATCGCTACTCATCTTACACCTTCACCCTTTCATCATTCATTACTGTCATAACAGTTGGTCCTTCGAGCCCAAAGTGCCTATAAAGCAAGCAAATTGTCTGCATATCCTTTCATGTATTTGTTCTACGGGACAAAAATTTGATAATACATTTTCGGTCCTCTGAGCCGGATATCAATGTGCAGCTATTTTTTCTAAGGGATAAAATTGTTTGCACAAGTACCTCAATGCAAATTCCCGTGAAGTATAAAAATCTTACCGTATTAAATCTAAATTTGAAAATTTTGTCTTTATTTTTCATTCGCTTATTTATGTAATAATGTTTGCATCATAAGAGACATTATATGACTATCGTCTCGTAAATCCTTTGTTCTCTTTCTGCCACCTAATGTTTTTGAATCTACTCAATAGTCCCGCGTAGGTACTTCACTACATTTTCAGTGCTTCTTTAATCTCATATATCCCATCTTTAAAGGAGCGAAATATCTTTCTTTAATGTCTATCATTGTATATGATATCAAGTACCACCTGTAGTTTCGGTTCACCGATACTTGTCGGTATTACATTTTTTTTGCCCTCCCACTTTTGATTCCCAATCGCCGCCAGTGGTGTTAACTGCAGTCAGAATGCAGCGTGGGGAACAAATTATTCATAATAACCGGTGTGTGAGGATTTTTATGTTTTGGTTCCAAAAATATCATTTATGTGGCTGTCATTTTGGTACTAATGATTCCGTAATTCAAGAGGTTACTCATTGGCTGCGACAACAACCAAAAGACTTATTTGACACCGACTTTCAAGGACTTGTAAAGAAATGGGATAAGTATCTGAATGTACAGGGTGATTATGTCGTAAAGTGAAATAAATGTCAGGAATTTATTTTGATTATTATTGACTCGATCTAGTTTTGCGACTTATTCATTGACAACTATGTATATAGAGGTCGATTATGTTAAGATTTATATCAAATGTACTTACATACGAAGACGTAATAAAAAGCATAGGGCTTCTCATGTAATTTCAGTTCTCTTTGCATAAATGTTCCTATATTTATGTTTTAAAACCAACTGTATCCTTTCATTCGAGGCATTCTATATTATTAGTCTACTGTTCATTCAGAGGTCTTTAAAAAGAAATAAAATTTAAAAATATATATTTACAAGTGAGTGTATAGCATTGATGATTCATGAATGTTTTCCAAGCTGAATCTATCCATTAATTAATCTTCTGTGATGTGAAGTGGGGACTTTAAGTAGTTATCACGTATCCTGCGACCTCTATCTGATATCACTATACTCAGGTTGTGAGTTTGAGACAGTTCGTGATATATACTTGTCACCTTATACTTGTAAAATTGTAATTTCCAAGTCTGTTAGAAATATCTAGACGGGCATGATAAGGATCCAATCCTGGAGCAACCCTTGAATGTTTGGAGGAGAGTTTTGGTTGATCTAAAAACTTACGTAAAAAACTACACTCTTCAAAACTCAAGGGAATTGGTTCAGAATAACAGGACTCTTACAATTTCAGTATTTAGTCTGAAAAGTCTATCTTTACGCATTTTACTGAAGTGTTTTGAAGACCATGTCTTGTATGCTGATAACGATTGCCGTTACTAACATAAACAATTCTAACATTTTTTAAAAGTTTACGAGTACGTTGGTACTGCTTGTTATCATACACGACCATTCTGCAAGATCATGCCTGTGGGGTAAGTTCACCACAGTCACATTGGTATGTGAGAGTGATGAGAACGTTTTTCAGAGTCCTTTCACTTCATGGGAGGTGTTGTTCTTGACAACATATTTCGCGCTCGCTCTAAGTACTATCATGTCACCTGAGAAACGTTTCTTCGAGTCATTCTTTATTGAAGAGGTTACGTCTCCAAAATCACGCTCCTGGTATCACATTCCCATTATTCTCGTAAGACGATTTCTCCGTGATATTGAGACGAGCTGATAGTCCTTTACCGTAACTTTCCTGGTACAGTAATATTTTGATTTGTTTTCTTGGCTTCGTAACTAAAGGAGAAGCCCCGCGATTATTTTCACTTGTCACAGGATTCTCATCAAAATCACACTGCAATGCCGAGAACTCTTTCTCCGTTGACAAATGAAAGTTCCTTGGATCCTTGATTTGACTGGATTTATTACCATTTTTTATTGCTCCAGTCGTCGAGTGAATTACCCTTTTTCTTCCAATGATTTTCTTCTTACTTTTGCGCTCGTACACGTGTTACTCGGTTACTAATCAGTTTTACATTTTCACTTTTTACAGAATACAGCTCCTACGAGCAGTTATCACATTCTGTAAATCAGCAATAGTATCTTCGTACTTTTACATCTTTCATACAGAGTACACAAATTTGTTTGTCTACTAATGAGTTTTTAAGGATAAGTATGCGTTACTATTGGGTGCTATATTGTTCGCCATAATATCGCCATACGTGCAAAGTAATATTATTAAGTTTCTTGTTTAATACATTAAAAATGGCAAGAGAATATGTTCTTTATGCAAGCAAAAAGTTACACCAAGGGAACTTACTACTATGGGGATCATTATCCACCGCATTACTCATTTCAATATTTCAGTTGCTTTCTACTCCTTTCTGCGCTAAATTTTTATCTGCTAGCGCTGCTACATCGATTTACAAGCTGGTTCTGTTTCGCAAGTCCTTTATCTTAACGTCAGGTTTATTGTGTATTATTATTTCAATCTAATTGTAGACTTTTCCTTTACTTGTGTGACTTTTAATAAATAGTTATTCCTTATTACATTTATGACTTTAATTCTTGTATATGAGGGTCTTGAAATTTGTAATGAGCACAATTCACTTAGTATAACTTAGTATAACAACTAAGTGACCATCATTCGAGTGCCTGATGGCTTTAGTCCTGTGATACACGGTCCGGACAAACGCCCCTCCAGGCGCCGAGAGGAGCAGAAGGACATTGACAAGAGTGGTGGTCAAAATCAAAATAATTCAATATTAGAATAATAAGATAATCATTAATTAAAGTAATTTGTTATTTTACTTAGTGATAATAACGAATACAAATATTCATGTATTTGACGAACATGATTGGCAAATAATAAGTTATTCTTTTATTTGACGTAAATAAATAACGAACAAAATATTACTTTTTATTTAAAAATTATTGATTGACGAATAAAAAGATATCAAGAGACCCGGTCGGGTCTCGCCGCTTATTTCTCACTTCTTGGCAACGCGACGACCAACGTATATATACAGTAAGTAACTCAGTTCTGAAGATTAAAATTGAATTTTTTCGACAAATACGCAATAATTTGCTTTCAGACTCTTAAGAAATACAAATTCTTCGTAGACGCATCCAATCATAAACCTCTCACGTTATTTTTCTTCGCTATTCTCTTTTTATTCGCTTTTTCATTCCGCCGAATAGTGATACCTTTTCTTTAATTTCAAGATTTAAAAACGTGGGTCTCCATTTACTCTCAACAGATGGCCCCACGGCCACTGTCATGTGTTTCCTCTACAAGGCAATAGATGGCGTTCAAAAATTACCCAAGATACTCCGTAGAACCACACAATGTCGTACGAAATACGGAGATCAATAAACAAACACGTCCTACTCAAACGCTAGTTATCAAAAAACTGTGCTACGAACTATCGTCACAGCCTAACATTATATATTCGTGACAGACTTCAGAAAGTCCGTATGCTGGCTTTGTAACTAATGAGAGTAGCGCCTCTATCCATCAGAGAGTATAACAATAGCGCCACAGGTATCCAACGGCCACCTAAGTGAATAGGACTGTCAAAAGAAGACTGGAAATAATAAGTTTTTTATTTTTAGAAGTAAGTGTGTGAAATGGATTGAGTTAAAAACCCATGTCAATCTGTAGGTTTAAAACCGTTTGTGTTCTGAACTTTGAAGTGTCGGGTCTTTAGAAATTGAGGTTAGTAAACAAATATAAATTGTGATTTAACAAACAGTAATTTTTTCGTCAATTGTTCCATTGACAAAAGGGTCATTTTTTCTTAAACTGACCAAAATCAATCATTCAAAACACGTTAATTAGGATGCCTATGTGATCGATAGAGGCGTAGAGATTTTCAACAAATATTACACCACGTCTGAGTAAAAATACATTTGGCTGAGAGAAATAAAGCTCTACCGTAATTCTATTGTCGATAGGCCTCTGGTTCGATTCTCGATGACATTTGCGCATTAATTTTTGAAAATGATTTATGCCGTAAATGAGCTCGTAATATCTGTTTGGGAGCTGTAATGAACTAAACCTTAATTCATGATCTCACATTGCTTAGGTAAATCATAAAAAATACGCTGAGCAATTGGCAATGTGGCTAGCAACGGAAGGAGATAATGTTGGAACATTTTCGAAGTCCAATCTGCATTGCGCTGAAACGTTTCCTAATTGTTCGACGTCTAATTATTCCTTCTTTCATTAGTTTAAGTTTCTTTTAAATAATGTCTATACTTGATCTCTTAAGTTATTTTTAATTTGTTCATTTGTGAATGATAATATTCAATAATATATTTCACAAGGAATATTTTAAAGTTTTTGTAATTTCAATTAACCCATGCAGAAATTATTCAATATTGAATTAAAAAGCAATAAATTCCACAAATATTTAAAGAAAACGATAATACAAAAAGTAATTCGAGAGTTTCTAATTCTGACTGAAAAGTAAGTGTGATATGTTAATACACCATAGTATTGTTTACTACGCTCACTAAAATATGTGAAGTTGGAACTATGTAAAAGTATATTTGATTGTAATAAAATATTGAATAGGAAATGGATATGCCTTAAGTTGTCTAATTTATATCCAAACAATTATTTCAATAAAAATACATTCATATAGCATCTAGATATATCATATTATACATTTGGAGCCAAAATTTAATAAAGAAAAAAGTTATATGCACTTATTCAATTAAACTAACCGTATTCATAGTACTGAAATAGCATTCGTATTTGTATGACTTGCTAAGAATAGAAATACAGAGGATGATAAACTAAACGTTTTTATTATACTTGGATAGTTTTGGACGCGGTAGAATGAAGAACAAAATTAATAATAAACGAATTACTCTAATGACAATTAATAATTATTAAAGGATGGGTCAAATATACTTTTATTTAAAAAATGACTTTCGTATACTTCAAAAGATCTGTTTTCAATCTCATGAAATCAAGAATTAAGAACGATAGGTTTTACACAGGCTGTTTGGCCCATTGCTAAAGTTCTCGTTAAATGGAAAGTGTGAAGTGAATTTACCTTTTCAAACCCACATTTATTTTTTACTTTTTACTTTCAAACTTTAACTTAGAAGACTAAACATCTTCTGCGCGAAGTATTCAATGTTCGCTAAGTTGTAGATTTCGTTTTTGGTATTTTTTGAGCCCTTAAATGGGCTGTTTTGTTCACTTAATAACGAGTCCAATATCCGTCATAGTCTATCACATCTGGCAACAGTCTAGAGATGAGTTAACTAAGGTTGACACATAAGTCGTGCTGTTAGCAATTTTCTCCCACGCTTCACATACAACATCCCAGAGCGCATCAGAGGTTGTGGGAGGTGGATCATGCTAGTTTTCGGTCATGACACGCTTCGTCTCCGCCCACACGTTTTCGATTGGGTTGAGGTCAGGGACATGCGGGGGCCAGTGCAGAATTTCCACTTCCTCCTGCTCTGCAATTCATTCCTGTACCAAACGAGACATGTGGACAGATGAATTATCATGCTGAAAAAATAGTTCTTGAGCAGGATACAATTACCGCACCGAAGGGACCACAATATCTTGCAAGATATGGAGATACTGATGCCCATCAAGACGACCTTGTATTCTGTGAAGAGCGACTACACCACGAGAAGTTATCCAGCACCAACACCCCACAGATACGCGTCCAGATCGTGTTATCTTTCTACCAACGTAAACACCTTTTCCCTAACGGAGCGCTCGTGATGAGACATTGCAGTTTACCTTGCTAATCTCGTGTAAGTCAAGTTCTCCCTCTACTGAGAAACACGAGTTCGTCTGATCAGATAAATAAGGTATTGCAAACATTTTACTTACAGTCGTAGATGATAGATAATTTTAACAAATAGCTATACAAAGAAAAATGCAGAATTTTGTATATTTTTCTATGGACTGAAATTTTGTTTCCAAAGACTACTTTTATATAATGAATAAAATATTTTCTGAGTGTAAAATGAACTAATTTGAAGTGTATAGGCCCTCCTAACTGCATGGGTACATGGCTCAGGAGAACAAATGATACGATCTATAAGACATTGGTTCAATCCCAGGTAATATACAGAAAACATTTTTGAAAGCGAATTCAATTATAAATTAGCTGAGAATGTCTGTATGAGAGGTGATAAAACGATATCTTTATGAAAGCTTTCACGATGCTGAGAAAATCTAAATGTGTTAGTGGGCAACGTCGCATAACTCGTCATCGCACCACATTTGTTAGCATCTAAGCAGATAACAAGCTTTCGCAGTTCATTTCCGTATCATCTGATATATTCGAACGTCTTCGCATTACTTTTATTTTTGTTTAACGTGTTGAAAAAATCGAAACATACAATGCTAAGAAAATCGAAATTGGGCATCGTTTTATAAGGTCTTTATTATTTTAATACAATATAGCTTCCTCAAGTATTAAGTTTGTTTTATACAATAGTCTCGCGTAACTGTTCTTTGTTCACACTTTGTAATGTGGCGCTTCCAATTCCTACTTTAGAAACACTTAAAGTTGATATTGCTGATTTTGCAATAGACATACATTAGTCGCCATGTGTGCCTTTGAATGAAACCTACAAGAACAACCAACCCTATCATTTACTAATATCAAACTAATTATAATTTAAAAAGTGTATTTTAACATTCTGACCGAAAATCAATAAGGTATATGTTTTAGAGTGGGATCTAATATTGAGTGTTGAAACAATATTTCTAAACGAATATAACAAATAACTGATAGTAAGTTTGTCATCGCGATCTCTCTCCATAATTATGTTTGTCTTCTCGATCGATGAATTCTAAAGTGGTGTTATGCAAACGATGAGCTTTAAACTGCTACCTGCAGACTTCAAAGAGACGCCACTTAATATCCAAACTGAACCAATTTTTCTTTCGCAAACTAACACCTTTCTCCTTCCCCGGATCCTTGAGGAAAAAGTAAAGGAAACTAGCCTATGATGAGTCTCTATTGAAATCTTACAATACAAAAGTGCAAAAGAGTACATAAAATTGAAATCTTATATTAATTACTTTACCAAACTTTTTCGGTAATATTTGAATTATACTAATAATAAGAAGGAAAATGAATCTAAACACCACTAATAAGCGATATTTATAAACCAAGATATTTACGTTTTGTTTTCAATAATTTCATTACAGACAAGTTCCCACACACAAAAATGAATTTTAATCATGTATTGATTGGATTTTAAAATAATGTAGAAATTATTCAGTCTGTTGAGTTATCATTTTACAAGAATCACTTAATGTGCAAGAACTTTCCTCATATGAACACTTTCTTTGCATATTTTTAAAGTGTAGAAATTACTTTTGAGTTTAGTCGTCGCGTAGATTTTAGACACTAGTGATAATTCATCACAACACTCCCTTTCACCACCTTTCCGGTGAAAATCCCACTTCTTTATTCTTATTCTTAGAAAATTGCCGGGAGAAAGTACTTGTTAACTTCTGAAAATAGGTTCAGATGGCGAAGAGTGCTCTGTGAATTTGAGCATCGCAGGAGAATGTATTCGGGAGAAAATATTAATTTTTAATTATTTCATTGCACGTAAGTTCACACACAAAAATCTCTTTCAACTGGTTGATAATTATTATTCAATGTAGATGCATTTTTTTATATTCATTTAATCTAGAGACGTATTATCTGCATTATATTAAAGAAGTCTATCAATTTATCAAACATCTAATATATATTGTTTACATGTAATTGAAAAGACAATTGCGAATATTGAAAAATCACGCAAATACCCGGTCCGGAGAACCCGTTAAGCACCCCTACCTTCTCATACACCTGCTATGGATCTTTCCTGATGCCTGCTGGCTAACCTGGGCTCCGTATGTCTGCTGCTTGTTTATATATTATTGTATTTGTAAATGGGAAATGTAGCTTATATTTAAGCTTATCTACATGGAGCGATGGGGGTTAGGAGTTGGGTGGGAGGTCATTGTTTGTGGTGGACCGGTTAGCTAGGTTTATCAACAACTTGACCCACGTGGAGGGGTTAGTAGAAGTAGTACATAGTTAGAGTTATTGATACTAGGAGGATGTGAATAGAGAAAGGAAGGTTTGCTTTTCAATATTCATGGCTATATGAACTGGGACATTCATGTGAAAAGTTACAAATTTTATGGCCCCATCGGGAACCCGGTGACTTGGTGATGAGTGCCACCTGCGGCACCGCTGGAACATGCTGCTTGTGACTGAGTATGAGTTCATTAAACGTGTCATTTGTCTTCTGGAGCTAGTGTATCATGAAAAACAAAGTTATTTTTATCGAAATAAATATATTTATCGTAAAAACCGAATACAACACCATTATCTAATTATAACTGGTGTATCATTGTCCTTTATGCCTTCTCTCTAAAGCATTTAAGAATAGGATGAAAAAGAAACCTCCTTCCCTAACTCCCAAAGGTCGCGTGGCGTACGTGGCGTACGTCCCCATAAGAGTCTCCCATAATAAATAAAGTAACAGAGAATCTTCCCAATGAAAAGGTTTTAAGAAGGTAGAGAGTGGTAGTATCGAATACGAAAATTTAAAAAAAAACGCACTTTTTTTTAATATCATAGAGTTGGTCAACGTTAGCTCTAAAAGTGTGGAATTTTCAATTTTTCATGTTTCTTTGATCTTATGGCTCGGATATTTACGCTGGACAAAAACGTTAAATGAATGAGTTATTGGTTCTAATAAAACCTATAAAATTTGACATATTAAGTTAAAATCCGTTTATAAGTTTGCAAAAAATACTTAAAAGCATTTTTTTTTGTATTCTTGCGATAATTATTGCAGAAAGCAACTTTTTTTGTTTTTGTGGTTTCAAAAGGAAGCACTTCAAACAACAAAAATAATAATATTCCGATGCGCCCTTTATTTTAATTTGTTGAGGAACGTTTAATTGTTTATCTCGATATTTTTATTAACAACTGTCGCATTACGGCAAATATAGTTGTAATGTCCTAATGCAAGGTGGAAATAATTTATAAATAATTTGCAAAGGGTCGGTTAATAATAATATTCCTATTGTTAATATAAAATAGGGGTATTTTTAGGTGCTATACAACTGAAGCTGGATCCTCCACTAAAGACTTTGTTGTGCGAATTTCAAATTTTAACAATTTGCCATTTTACGCAAATACAAAAGAAACAAAAAATTGTCTTACTATCAATAGGTTTCGAGTAAGCAATTCTTTTTCAGAAAACCTAAAGTCTTATGAATGAAAGGGATACAATAGGTAGAAATCTAAATACTGGAAGTTTACGCATTTCTTCAATAAAAATCAAATCCTCGACCTCTTGTAAATTTAACAAAAAATTACAGTTAAAGTAATCATTATCATTTTGCGAATACTTTAGATTTCACAAGTAAATTTCTGAACTCGCGCCGGTATCGCTGCGATGTTGGAAATAAAGAAACTATTTGAAAACAACATTTTAGACATGCTATTTTCATCTATTTTAAAGTGCTGAAGAAGTGCTGGAGTGTAAAAAGACAAAGACATATATGCATTGTTGGGTTGCTAGTACAGTATAAGTTTCATGTCAGAGTTAAGAAAATAATAGTCAAGGAAATGGAGGAATAGTTAGTCTTTGAATACCGTTTTCTTTCAGATAAGGAGTTAAATACATAGAAGTTAAATGTGAATTCAGAAGAAATGTTAATAATATGGGAGAGGAAAGTATTGCGGAAAATTTATAAAGCATTTTATTTTATTTATGAAGAAAAGGGTGGATAAAGAATTAGGTACAACCTAGAACTAGCGAACTACATTATAGGTATTAAGAAAATGTAGTCACTGTCTTTAGTGTTTATGAAGTATTCTTGTGTTTTTCTAGATTATCGTCAGTCTTAAGTGGTCTTGGGACTTGTGAGATTGTCGTTATTGTGCACTGAAGAAAGTGGTTGAAACAGGAAAACGTTGAATTTGTATGAAGAACATATTTTCTTTGAAAAATAAAAAAAAATTCTAAGGATTTTACAAGGAAACTACGCAACATATTATGACTCGAGTTCTTAAACGCGACAGTTCCTAATGGTCATTAAGTCGGGCAAGGGATTAAAAATGTTGGGTACCATCAAACTCGACAGATTCTACCCGCTCTAATGGCATGCCGACCGCCGCGCACCCTCCTGCCGACCAACCGACCTGATGCTAATGGATTTCATGTGTCACTTACTGGAGAGTTATTTAATGTTCTATCAATTAAACATTTTTATTTTTATTCCCATTATCTTAAATTTTTTGAATTGTACACATAATTCCAATAAAAATGAACCAAAACACGACGTATTTATGACATTACTGAGTTTTAAGCTTGTGTTAACATAGTATATAAAAAGTATTGTAATCGTGAAAAATAAACGGTCACGAAATTTTGACGAATATATCAGTTTGGGAGCCTCTGATTCCGAGAACAAGGTGCCTACAATTCCAATTATGATTTTCTTTATGCTTTCATGAAACATATGATTGGAAGGTAAACAATTATTTTGTTTATCGTACTAGAGTAAATGCGTTGGTTCTAGAAAGTGCACCTACGTTCAGCACTTCCGGTTTTAGAACCAAACACTTAGGCTTTGGAGAACTTTTTGGCTCCGGTTTTACTTCTGACACAATATTTATTTCCCTCTAAATCATGAAATGTGCTTTTTATGTAGTTTATGATACGAATGAAACAATAAGACTGATCTTTGTAACAGCAGGTTTTGTTATTCGTCTGAATGTCAAAAATAAAAGGGGTAACCGCTATAAAATATTAGATTTAACTTCGATTTTTCGTCAAAATATTATTTTCAACTATGAAAGTTCATCTTTTATCTTCATAATTAGGGTGTTTTCTCTTGAATTGCTCATTTATTGTTGAATTTCTGTTGTTAGTAATGTATGTGCGGCTGTTGACTACAAAAGTGCCATTGCTCACATGTTTTCGGAGGTCGACAAATCAAATTAAGAAATATAAGAACAAAATATACATTATATAAAAATAATACATAAGAACAAATTGTATAAAAAAAGAGCTAGACCACTGATGTTTGGAAACTTTGAATTCTAGAATTCTCAAGCAATTCTCTAAATAATAGATTTATGTTTCCAAATCCAATCACTGTGTGTTTCTTAGAGAGAAAATATCCTAGTTTGTGTTATATTTTATTGTTGTCACCTATTTTGTATAAAATATATCAGATGCTTCTTTAAAGAATTGATTCATGTTGAAATAAAATTTATTCTTTTTAGCAGCAGCTCGATAAGTTTTAATTCAAAAAATTATCAGGAAAACAAGACACGAGGGGAAAGAAGATTTCAACCATAAACTCAAACAAAATAAATTACCATGATTTTCTAAAATGCTCTGTCTTCAGTTTTCCGTTTATAACTTGATAACACATTTTTAGAACGAAACACCATGTAATGTCAGAGCCAAGACATTCTATCGATTTGTGAATTATTAATATTTCTTCGCATTTCACAAGCTTACGCCGCTAAGACGGAAGGGCGACGAACTTAGGACCCACCCTAAACCTCTTCAGTTATTGAGGTATTGCTTGAACGTACACCTTTCACTTCCTAAGGAAGTTACGATTGTGTTCGGAGAATGCGGCCTGCGACGTTGACGAGGTTCACAACGGAATTTCGATGTACCTCAGAAAAGAAGAATTTTTAGACGTTCTGAATGAAGTTTGTTGTGCGACACTGCTTTCCTAGAAGCCGAAGGGGTGAACAAGAGGAGTACTTGCACGGTGGTAGCGAAGGCGTGGTTATTTGCTAATCACGTGACTTCCTCTTCTGTTTATATTGGGAGGAGTGAAGATCCTCGAGGACTTTTTACGTGGGAGTAGAGGTCTGCAGGTTACGTGAGATGTGACCTGGCTGGCATCGATCGCAGAGACTCGATGAATCATAAGACTGCTGCGGTAGTCTTGGTAGTGTACTAGTAGGAATGACGTAACTTGTAATAGTTCAACGTATAATTTTGGAAGTTCATATAACCTAGAGGGTTTTTACTAATTAGTTGTCTTCAAATAAAGTTATCTACGTGTAATTAATGCTTTCTAATAGAATTACTTGTGTAATAACAGATTTATATATGTATTAATATTTTGAGAGTTTGTCTCAGTTTGTAAATTCAGGTTTCTAGTTAATTTGTATTAAATCATTATTTATTGTAATTATATATGTGTTTGATTGCCCGGAAAACTTTACTGGTGGCAGAGATGAAAACTGCCATAGGGATTGTGGTATTTATGTGGATCCCGCTTCTACCAATAAATACTAACATCGCATCAGGGTTTGTGGTGTGATGTTACACACCACTGTACCTAAATAATGTAAAATTAGATTTCCGACAAATTATGTTCTGTATCATTTTGTCGTCAGACGAACGGATAAGGTTTAAGAGGGCGATTGTACGTACAATGGATCAAAAAACTTATTTTTCCCGTATTTTGTTTATAACTTGAGAACTATTTACTTTTAGAGAAAACGTCCTTATACGAAAATGAAATATATTGAACCTCCAACAAAATGTGTTTTTCAGAGTATTTTTTTCTGACGATCTGTTTATCTGCTTTAACTTAAGTACCCATCTATATAGCAAAGTTAACGTGTACTTTTTTCCTTGCATGTTGTATGTGGTCCAAATACGGTTCGAAGTTCTGGTCTTTAACTCTTGTAAATTCACAGAATTGAAAAAATTGATTTAGCATTTTATTTCTAAAGCCCATTGCTTCAAAATTAAAATCCATGCAATATGAGAATTGTTGAAATGTTAGTTTTTTTTGTTAATTTCTGGTACTTCGGTCGAGATCGAAAATTTCAGTTCATCATCAGAACTTGATCATATCAACCTATCAAAAAATCAGAACTACACTACTTGATGCAATTAAATAATACGCATCGACTCTTCAACATAGATGTGCACAAAACTTCGCACAGAAAAGGATAAACAGATTGTCAGAAAAAAATATCCAGGATAACGCGTTTTGCAGGACGTTTAATGTATTTCATTTTCGTATGAAGACATTTTATCTAAAAGTTTGTAGTTATATTATAATTCAATTAGATCCATTGTAGAATTTTTGTCAATTTAATCACGCTCTTTAGCATTTTCCGTTCGTCTGGTGAGAAAACGGTACAGAATGTAATTTGTTAGAAATTTAATGTACATTTGTTCTGTTCAAGAATACTTTGTTCTAAAAATGCGTTGTTTTAAAGTTATAGGCGAAAAACTAAAATAATATTGAAAGGGAAAAAACTTTTTTCTCGGCAAGCTTCTTTTCGTCGCCTTATTAATGGATTAGTAGTCAAATGAGCATTTGATGCCTGTAAGGTCCTGTTTGGTGTCATTTTTCATCATTTTAAGCGTCAATTACTCTATAACAACATCACAATTTTTAAGGATTTTTTTTGTGGTAGAGCCAACTTGTTTACTGAATGAGCTACTCACCGGTCCCATTGTCTGGGGATTCACAGGACGGGCACAGGTAGATCGGGGTAGACCTAATCCTTAAGGATGTGTCGAGTTAAATGGTGAAGTTATCCTTCTACCTGAGGATCTGTCGAGTTTAAGTATGCCCATTATGAATGGAAGAAGGAAGGATAGAGAAAGATAAAGGTATTATATGAAATGTCACGTTGATCTTCATCAAATGCTAAGTTAAAAATTATAGCAGGAATGGGAGATTTAAAATTGAAAGTGGATGAATTTTCCAAAGTCGAACGTAGAGCTCGTATTGAAGACGTAATCCTCTTTGAATTCTCTTTTTTATTGATTTGTATGTCTCATTTTACGATCGATTACAAATTTTAATTATCAATTGTAATTATTTCGAAAAAAGGAACTAAGAAAGAATTCTGGTAGGAAAAACATTTTCGAGATATCTAGAATTTTAAAAGAGATTTAAGAGAAGAAGAACACTAGCAATTTCCCTGGAAGACGAAAATTACTATAGAGAAATAACATAGTTGAAAATCAGGAAACAACACGAGCAGGAAACTTATGTGGGATTTTTAATTGAGAACCTGCTACCCTATCAGAACCAGCTGACTTCCGATTGTTAGTTGTTGAATAAATTTCCAAGAATTATGAGGAGAGGTTGTAAAGTCAATCACCCCCGAAACTCTTGTAAACCTTTATTCAAGGAATTAAATATCTTAACACTTCCCTGCATTTATATTTATGGAACGGTCGTGTTTGTTAAGACCGAATTACAAGTGCCACCCTTTCTTTATACGAAACAGTCTCGTTCACGAACACAATACTCGCAATAGTATTAATATTCATCGCCCTAGAGTGTCAACCACTCTTTGCCAAAAAGGACCATATCATTCGGGAATCGTTCTATATAATTCCATGCCCAAGAATAAAAATGCCTAAGAGTGTAAGTGTAAGTGTTATTTCAATTCTTATGATTTTTAAACACTATACTCAGAATAATCTATAGTTCAATAATAATTTGTACATGTACATTTTTTGCGTTAAATTACAAACATTCTATTAGTATTATAACTCGTAGCTAACTTTTTATCTTATCTGGGAATTTTTGCTGAAATTTTTGAATCCACCTCTACCTTAGATCGAAATTGATGGGATGGTCCCTTGCTTGCTTCCGGAGAGTAAATTATTTTATTGTTCTCCACGTGGTCATACGCAGTTTTTACAGCTTTTTTACAATAAATTTATAAATTTATTTATCATTGTAATGAGAAGTAGGAATTTAGGAGGGTAAATTTGGAAGCGTTGGAGGTTTGAATCAGTAAAAAAACATTTCTGCAAATATTTGTGATTTTGCTATGGGATTGTTTGTTAAAGATGTGAGTTGGGAATAATTAAGCCAGAAAATGTTTTTGAAGGGGGGATTCCTTTAGTCAGATGTTCATGGAATTCTGTGTCTCGAATAGATTTTCGGATTTTCCATCTTTTTTTCATATTTTTTTATTCCAGTTTACTAAACTGTTTTCTCCCTCTACTTTATACTTTTTCACTTATACACAAATAATTTCCAAAAATCTTAAAAGTTAAATTATGTGGCAGTGCTACAGCAGTAATTGTCTGTTCGTCTTTCCATCTTTTTCTTGATTCCAGAGTTTTGCGTGGTTCTGCTTCATCTTTGCCTCAGTATTGATCTACTATCATCTTCGTGTTCGGGACTGCATTCATGCTATAACATCTTCGCAGACACATGTTTCCTCTGTTTGAAATATACATCAAGTTGGCTAACCAACAATTATATTAAACCAAAAAGTGTAGAGATTGTTACTAATTTTCATAAATTATTTCATATCTTAAGTTAATACTGAGAATATCCATGAAAACAAACTTGAATCTAAAACCTAGAAATCCAGAGCGATCGCACTATGACTATTAACTTGTAACTCAGTACATATAGTACTGTAAAATCGTCGTAATAAAGGGGGGTTATCTTGCATCAAATAATTTCTGATTTTTTGATATGTGGTATTGTATGTGATGCTTAATAAATCAAAGTGTCCGACCTCGACAGGCCTCCGTATCACTGTGAAACATCATAAAATTTTCGGAGATTTTTTCAGTTTACGTCAATTTTGATTCACAAGGACCAATTTTACGGTAAAAATGATAATGTATTCTTTAAAAGTACACTACATTTTCAACAAAAAATGTGTAAACAAATTTATGTAGAACCAATAATTGCGGCGATATAGCTCTTCAAATTTTCGAAATCTAAAAAATAAGAATTTTTTAAGATGTTTTCGCTCATTTTGACAATAAAAAAATATTTATTGGCAAAATAACTATACGCTTTTAAAATAAAGTAAATGTTCAAAAATGTAAAACAAAATTCATATCTGCAGACCAAATACGATTTAGCTGTTCAAAGTTGACGAAGCATACACATGCTGCGTTATGCTATGCTAAAACTTTCTAAATTATTTTCTCATCACCGTCTATTTCCAAAGGCAGATTTCATCATGTTATTAATTAATGGGCTTGTTGGGAATGAAGTTGTGAACTGCCACACGCTCTGCACATTGGAAAGAAAATTATGTTCAAGTTGATTGGTTTCAACTTTGAGCAGGTGAAATTCACACCTGGCAATACAGTGAAGATGCTTTCGTCCTCTGTCTGTTTTGTTTCTATTGGTGTGAGAAAAGTGACTGAGAACGCGCTCACACACACTGTTCCACAGATACAAGTTGCGTCAGATGCAGCGGACCACGCCATAAACAGACAAGTACCAAAGCAGAACATATTCTTTGAAAAGTGTGGGAGAGGTAAAAACGCACATGTCATGTGTTCAAAGATTTCTTTCATGTTTGGAGCTGAACCTGAACTTGAACTTTTTCTTCACGCCTACAGTGCTTGTGACACTACATCAGCACTTTCTGGTCAGGGGAAGTTGAAATTTATTTCAACAGTGAGAAACCAACCACATCTTGAAGAGAACGCTGCTGATTTCCTCTACCCTAATTCCACACCTGAACTGGTCGCCCTGGCAGAAGAGAGCTTCCTTGTTGCACAGTATGGAAACTATAAAATCAAAAAAATCAACGACCTACGGTTCCATTTGTTTGCGAGGGCGGCAGCAAAATCCTCCTCAGGATAGCCTCCAACTGAGGATGCGGACACTTAACCAGGTAATTTCTTTTTCATTTATTAATTTTAATTCTACTGCTTACCAAATTACTTAATTATACTGAACTGTTTATGCCACGTGATTACTGTTATTCTGTTTCATAACATTTTTCTTTTCTTTTAAAAAGTTATTTGGTTAGTTTTCGATGCAGAAGAGGTTGAGTGTGGAGAAGAATCTCTCGATTGGGACTAGATACGCAGCTCTCATAGCCTCATTTACAGCTTATGGTGAAAGAACAAGCCCCTAAACCCCTGTTGAAGACAATTTTCTGCAACAGTATGAAGGGTTATACCAACACTTGTAGGTGCAGGAAAGCTGGACTGGAAAGCTCAATTGCTTGCACGCATTGCAGCGGTCAGTCGTGCGAAAACGAGTCTGACTTGATGCGTGATGACATAAACTTCACATACATCCATGACTCTCTATCAAACGATGAATTCGACCTGTATGAAGAAGAAAACTATTCAAATGAAAAAAATTGTTATTAAGAAGGGTCTCTCCCCCAACTGCAAAAGCGACTCCAAGTCCATATAAGAGATTTAAAGAATACTAACAATGAAGATTTTCCTAAAATATTTTAATTTTTTCAATTAATTTTAATTTTATGATCACTGTCAATAAAAGTTAATGATTTTTGCTAATAACATTTTCCCCTAATTGATTGTTTTAGCTATTACTTTTAAAAAATTTCTCTAGAATTGTTTCCAACTTATTTATTATTTAGTAGTTTTCTTTGTTTAATACTATTAATAGAAATATTTTACGTGCTTATATTACACATTATCAAAAATCCTTCCATCCTAGTTTTTATGATAAATATAATGTACTAACGGGGTGTTTTTATTTTACAAACCTTCCTAAAATTTGATCCATGTATACCTCGTCAACAGCTGTATCTCGGTAAATATTGGTTCTTCAGAAACCAATTTTGTCTCTTTCTATTGCAAATTTAGTGTACATTAAAAGACTATGTGGTAATTTCTACAGTAGTTATTGTTCTTGTGGGTCAAGATTGACGTTAAAAAACTCAGAAAAAAATTGCGATTTTTCAAGTATTTCACAATGATTCGGAGGTCTGTCGAGGTCAAAAACTTGGACTAATATGAATTTGTTACGGAAGAATTTTACGTAGGTCTACTTAAATCGTTCTTCAGCCGTAGCTCCTTTGCCTGCACTTTTATTTAAACAAATTGAAAGGTGAAAGACTACTCTTCAGATTCAATAACAATTTTTTTAAAAAAGATTTGGCTGTTTTTTAATGTTTTCTGTCTTCCTGTTGGAAAAGCATCCAGCAAAATGCTGTTTTGGATAGTAATCACCCTCCATCATTCCATTATATCGTCCATTCTACGTCTCCTGTGATTCAAGCAACCTTCTCTTCCTCCCCACTGCCAAGGAAGGAGCTGTCTCGTGGTGGCACCGTCGCTCGTCGGCCAGTTGCCCCGGCGCTTGCACACGGAACGCTCCTTCTTTCCCACTCTCGTTGGCATTTACGTGCCGATGGCATCGCCGCCGCTACAACTGCCTCGACTACCGACGACGGCACCCACGCGACGTTGCCCCGGTGACGCGCCGTTGTTTACGCGCCGTTCCCGTTCGCACGCTTCCGTCGTCGAGCGCAGTAGCGCTGCATCAAGAAACGTCTCGGCCGCTCACAGCGCTACCGCCGCGACCGCTGCCGTCGTCACGTCGCCGACACTTCCCGTGATGGACACTGCAGAGGCCCGAAAGACGACCACCGAAGTGCGGACGTTGCCCGCCCGGAAGCCCAAGTTCCGGGCGGCGCGTCCCAATGACTATCTCTATGGTAAGTGTTGGCTTCTCATGCGCCCAAATAGAGGTTAGGTTGATGACAAGGAGGCTGAGATGCGCCACACAACTGGCACTTGTATCAGCTTGTACACAAATGCGCTCTATGACTGATCTGAAAGGAATATGTGTGCTTTGATTTGTTATTGTCCATGACTACATAAACAAATCAAAGAATAATAAACATATTTTAGGAATATTCCCCAATCTGCAAATCACTTTGTAACTAATTGACGGTTTTATGCGTAATATTACTGAAATGTTGTTACAACCAACATTATGCTATATTTTCTCTCTATTTTTAACGTTAGAAGGACCCACTTCTATTACAGTCAAAATATTTTGGTATATTTTACAAGGAGTTGGAAATAGTTAATATCGATTTTACAGAATCCGAATTAACTCATGTGCTGTCAGAGACTTTCCAGTATTACCGCATTTAGACGTAAACGCTAGACAAACAAGATTTTCTAACATTAGTATTTCTAAGAACAAGTTTACTTAGATTTCTCTGTTGCATTTATAACAAAATTGTTTTTAGTATTACCTAGATTAACTCCGTTTGCGTAACAGGCTAACGTTTCATTTAAAATGACATTTTTATTTAACCTCCTGCTCTAATAGAACGGGATAATAAACCTTCTGTCTTCTACTCTTGCATTCCTCAATATAAGCCGTTTGTCAAACATGAATAATCATTACGTGAATTAAGAGTAGAGCAAACATTCACAAATTAAGTGAAGTAATTAAAAATAAATCAATAATGAAACTAAATTAAAAGACTGAACGCCCTGGGTTCGAACTCCGGTCGCGTCTTACATTTTTATTCCGTGTAACATTGTTAACTTAAGGTAATTATATAGGAAAAGGAATTAATTTGCGAGTAGTGATTCTCTTTTGTATGTTTATATTGATGCCAAAGAAACATTTCTCAGAATCTGCTGCGTTTGGTTCTAATTGATTGAACTTCTAATTCTATCTACAGCTCTTTGATTCTTTGTGTGCATCTTCGTTAAACGTCCTACACTGATCCTACCCATTTCGTAGTTTTCTTTATTTCGTTCAAGCGATCATTAATGACATGGTTTAAGAATCAGCTTTTCTAACTTTTAAGGTTGGGACATAACCACACCGATATGTGATCGATTTGACCTAAGAGGACAATGGTGGTGCACGCAGAAGTGTTTTGGAGCACATTGTTCAGCGCATGTGGTACTCCACTGCAGACGACTAATAATACGTGCGTCGATTTTGACTATGACAGTCATCCCCGATGGCAATGGGCACGGAAACATTGTGGCTGAACCATCAATTAATGAAAACTTTGGTCATTTGTTCTGATAAATCTTGTTTTTGGTTATATACAAGTATGGTCGATGATCAACTCCGGTTACGTCTTCAAGGTGAACGTCAATACGAAATCCGCACAGCGCAAGGAACAGAAGGCAGTGGGGACATTATTATGCTGTGAACATTCATCTGAGCCTCACTGAGAACTAAGATAGCGACCTAAGGCTCCATGAAAAGCAGATTATGTCTTTCTTCCCCGCCGCCATTGGCATCAACTAGGAGAATAATTGTCTGGGTCAGAAGGCCATAATCATGCTGCGGTGGTGTGAGGAGAATTATAATGAGTTCATGTTGATGTTTTACCCATCAAATTAACCTGATCTCAACCCAATCGAACACATATGAGAAGATATCGTGCGGTACGCGTCTAGAAGCTCCGTGTTCAGATACCACAAGCACGAAATTTAAGGGAATTGTGTGACTTGTGCATGGGTTTCTGGTGCTAGATGCTTCCGACAACCTAGCAAGGACATACCAAATCGCTGATTTTTACGTTCCAAATGTGAATACACATTAAATAGACGGTCACAATGGTTTGGCTGTACATTGTAGTATATACGTTGAAGAACTTACAACGACCTAGCAGGAGCCAAATTTTCTCATTGGCAGTTAATTGCGATCAATGTTTGCGAAAAGGAAGGAGAAAAATAGTTTTCTGATCATCTTTAATGCTCCTTTATTGATTGGATTACATAGACTCTACTTTGTTGTCTTGGTAAAGAGGAAAAATACACAAAATTACAAGTTATCTAAACACCAGTCTCAATATAACAGTATGTTCTTTTTAAGAACTGGTTACGGAAGAGAAATATCCTAAAACAGTTATAACATATGTTAGAATAATATATAATATAATAATAATAAAGTGTCTTTATTCTGTCGATTCTCAGACCTTAAGATCTGTCCTTCCTTCGAGCCATTTAAAAGACTTACATTTTAAAATACATGAGAATTGAGAGGATCGTATTAACATTTAACGCAAAACTAGGGACCATCCCGGTGTAATACCTTAAGCGATTGAGTAAACCCAGAAAAATTCCAATCAGGATGTCGGTTTAGTGGCGAAACATGGGTTAAAAGCAGTAACAATACAATATAATTATGAATATACAAATAGCAAAATATAGAAATGACAATAAAAATATAGTAAATTATTACGTAATGACATTATTTACAAATTACATATTATAATACAATTAAACTTAACTAGATACACGTTAGACATTACACTGTATTTTCAAATTATATATTACATAAGATTTTTAGATAAGAGCATGTTTAGAAAAACTCTGTCACATGGTCATACTTCCTGAAATCAAAAATGAAATGAATACATGAGTTCTGAGCTACTTGATATTTACGTTTTTGTTTTTTCGTCGAGTAGGTGAAAAGGAAGTCGCAGTAATCAAAGTGCGGCATGACAAGCATTTCCTTTAGTCCTGTTGGTAAAAGATCGCGTAGCCGTTTTAAGAGTGGATGGTGGAGTAAAGTTTTTGACAAGTTTCGTCTATTTCGTCTTTTGTCAACTACGAGCTTTCAGTACAAATTTCTAGATTTTTCACATGACTGCACCAAGTGAGAGGAGTTTTATTAACTGATATATTGGGTAGAGTGCAATTTGAAAGATTGCTGAGGGTTTTCTTTGAAGCAAGCAATGAGCATTGTGATTTAGACGGATTTAACAGGAGGCCGATATATGTTGCCCACATACTGAGTGAGATCCTCGTTACGTTTTCGCGCAATTGNACAACCAACATTATGCTATATTTTCTCTCTATTTTTAACGTTAGAAGGACCCACTTCTATTACAGTCAAAATATTTTGGTATATTTTACAAGGAGTTGGAAATAGTTAATATCGATTTTACAGAATCCGAATTAACTCATGTGCTGTCAGAGACTTTCCAGTATTACCGCATTTAGACGTAAACGCTAGACAAACAAGATTTTCTAACATTAGTATTTCTAAGAACAAGTTTACTTAGATTTCTCTGTTGCATTTATAACAAAATTGTTTTTAGTATTACCTAGATTAACTCCGTTTGCGTAACAGGCTAACGTTTCATTTAAAATGACATTTTTATTTAACCTCCTGCTCTAATAGAACGGGATAATAAACCTTCTGTCTTCTACTCTTGCATTCCTCAATATAAGCCGTTTGTCAAACATGAATAATCATTACGTGAATTAAGAGTAGAGCAAACATTCACAAATTAAGTGAAGTAATTAAAAATAAATCAATAATGAAACTAAATTAAAAGACTGAACGCCCTGGGTTCGAACTCCGGTCGCGTCTTACATTTTTATTCCGTGTAACATTGTTAACTTAAGGTAATTATATAGGAAAAGGAATTAATTTGCGAGTAGTGATTCTCTTTTGTATGTTTATATTGATGCCAAAGAAACATTTCTCAGAATCTGCTGCGTTTGGTTCTAATTGATTGAACTTCTAATTCTATCTACAGCTCTTTGATTCTTTGTGTGCATCTTCGTTAAACGTCCTACACTGATCCTACCCATTTCGTAGTTTTCTTTATTTCGTTCAAGCGATCATTAATGACATGGTTTAAGAATCAGCTTTTCTAACTTTTAAGGTTGGGACATAACCACACCGATATGTGATCGATTTGACCTAAGAGGACAATGGTGGTGCACGCAGAAGTGTTTTGGAGCACATTGTTCAGCGCATGTGGTACTCCACTGCAGACGACTAATAATACGTGCGTCGATTTTGACTATGACAGTCATCCCCGATGGCAATGGGCACGGAAACATTGTGGCTGAACCATCAATTAATGAAAACTTTGGTCATTTGTTCTGATAAATCTTGTTTTTGGTTATATACAAGTATGGTCGATGATCAACTCCGGTTACGTCTTCAAGGTGAACGTCAATACGAAATCCGCACAGCGCAAGGAACAGAAGGCAGTGGGGACATTATTATGCTGTGAACATTCATCTGAGCCTCACTGAGAACTAAGATAGCGACCTAAGGCTCCATGAAAAGCAGATTATGTCTTTCTTCCCCGCCGCCATTGGCATCAACTAGGAGAATAATTGTCTGGGTCAGAAGGCCATAATCATGCTGCGGTGGTGTGAGGAGAATTATAATGAGTTCATGTTGATGTTTTACCCATCAAATTAACCTGATCTCAACCCAATCGAACACATATGAGAAGATATCGTGCGGTACGCGTCTAGAAGCTCCGTGTTCAGATACCACAAGCACGAAATTTAAGGGAATTGTGTGACTTGTGCATGGGTTTCTGGTGCTAGATGCTTCCGACAACCTAGCAAGGACATACCAAATCGCTGATTTTTACGTTCCAAATGTGAATACACATTAAATAGACGGTCACAATGGTTTGGCTGTACATTGTAGTATATACGTTGAAGAACTTACAACGACCTAGCAGGAGCCAAATTTTCTCATTGGCAGTTAATTGCGATCAATGTTTGCGAAAAGGAAGGAGAAAAATAGTTTTCTGATCATCTTTAATGCTCCTTTATTGATTGGATTACATAGACTCTACTTTGTTGTCTTGGTAAAGAGGAAAAATACACAAAATTACAAGTTATCTAAACACCAGTCTCAATATAACAGTATGTTCTTTTTAAGAACTGGTTACGGAAGAGAAATATCCTAAAACAGTTATAACATATGTTAGAATAATATATAATATAATAATAATAAAGTGTCTTTATTCTGTCGATTCTCAGACCTTAAGATCTGTCCTTCCTTCGAGCCATTTAAAAGACTTACATTTTAAAATACATGAGAATTGAGAGGATCGTATTAACATTTAACGCAAAACTAGGGACCATCCCGGTGTAATACCTTAAGCGATTGAGTAAACCCAGAAAAATTCCAATCAGGATGTCGGTTTAGTGGCGAAACATGGGTTAAAAGCAGTAACAATACAATATAATTATGAATATACAAATAGCAAAATATAGAAATGACAATAAAAATATAGTAAATTATTACGTAATGACATTATTTACAAATTACATATTATAATACAATTAAACTTAACTAGATACACGTTAGACATTACACTGTATTTTCAAATTATATATTACATAAGATTTTTAGATAAGAGCATGTTTAGAAAAACTCTGTCACATGGTCATACTTCCTGAAATCAAAAATGAAATGAATACATGAGTTCTGAGCTACTTGATATTTACGTTTTTGTTTTTTCGTCGAGTAGGTGAAAAGGAAGTCGCAGTAATCAAAGTGCGGCATGACAAGCATTTCCTTTAGTCCTGTTGGTAAAAGATCGCGTAGCCGTTTTAAGAGTGGATGGTGGAGTAAAGTTTTTGACAAGTTTCGTCTATTTCGTCTTTTGTCAACTACGAGCTTTCAGTACAAATTTCTAGATTTTTCACATGACTGCACCAAGTGAGAGGAGTTTTATTAACTGATATATTGGGTAGAGTGCAATTTGAAAGATTGCTGAGGGTTTTCTTTGAAGCAAGCAATGAGCATTGTGATTTAGACGGATTTAACAGGAGGCCGATATATGTTGCCCACATACTGAGTGAGATCCTCGTTACGTTTTCGCGCAATTGAAGTTATGTTAGACGGTTTGCCACTAATATAAATTTGAAGATCGTCGGCGTCCATTTGAAATTTGCTGTGTTTCAGAGATTTTTTGACGTCATTAACGTAAATTAAAAAAGCAAGGGACCATTCCTTGCGCAACACCGTGCACCGTTTGAAGGCATGATGTGTTGTTTCCAGATACTACAATTTGTTTTCGTTCGGTTAAATATTCCGAAAACCATTTTACTGAGGACCATCCAAAACTTAAAGTCTTCATTTTTGCAAGCAAATTTCATGATCAACTGAATCAAATGCTTTGCTAAAATCAAGAAGGAGAAGGAGACGAATAGTAACGTTTCCCACGTCAATCGAATTTCAAGCGTCTTCTATAACAGTCAACAAGGCGGTCCCTTTACTTCTTCCTGAAAGTAAATTGGATTGACATTCATTAATGATATTTTTGCGATTGAGATAGTCCTTCACTCGATTCCGAACCACTTTTTCCAATATTTTCGAGAGATATATTGAGTCGATACTCCTTTGAGGGTGGTATTTTGGGTAAAGGGTGAACCAAGGCAGTTTTCCACGCTTAGGGAAAAATCACTGGAATGTGTATAATTGATAATATCCGTGTAGGTGAAACACAGAAGTAACTACATTTTAATTTATGTGACCTCGAGGAGTTTGACTTTAAATCCATTAAGATCTTCTATACACCTGCATGAGTGACAATTGTGAAATAAAAAAGAATTTTCTGAGTAATTCTAATAGTTTTGTACTTCTAGCTTTAAAGATTCATTGATGCATGATGTTTGGCCAACGAAATAATTATTTAAGGGAATTAAAGGTATACAGATATTGAACGAAGTGGATGCCTCACCTTCTCCAATGCGTCTAAGAAATTTCCAGTGTGATTTACTATCCCGGTTTGCACTTAATATATAATGATAATATTTAATTTTCACATTCTAATCTTTTGTGTAACAATATTTCTTACGATTTTGTGTGAGCTTTTGATGTCTTCTTCCCCTTTCGGGAATCTACAAACGCTGCATATCGATCCTTCATTAATTGCTTGATTTCGAGAGTTAACCAAGGCCCTGGGGGATGATACACGGGTTTTTTTCATTAGTATGAGTTTGTCAATATGGTTAATTAATAGATCGGTGATTTTGTTTTATTTTGCTGTCCAGAGAAACGTCATTGTATATGTGATGCCATGATATATTTAATCCGTCATTGAGATAGTTGTTTTGGTCTAAATTCTTAAAGTCATTATTCTCTATTTTCGGTACATGCTTAGAACATTTCAGGCCGTAAGAAAGATAAATTAAATCGTGCTTAGAGATACTGCGACCAGGAATTTGCCCGTATATGCGAACCTTTTCAGGGTTTGAATAATAATATGATTAATCCACGTACCAGAATAATTTTTGTGATGAGTCGGTCCCAGAGGTAGATTTTTTAAATTCATAACATGAAATAATCGATTAAAGTTAATTGCATGAAAAGAAGTTTCTTTGGTGAGATCACAATTAAAATCATCGATCACAATTGAAAACTTAAATTTAGCAGCATAAGTTAAGACTAATTCATCAAGTTCATGAATATTACCGCGCTTAAGGGGTCTGTATATAACCGCTAAGATGCATATTTTGTTTTTTTAAATTGATTTTAACACAAAGGCACTCTACTTTTCGGGTAATGTCGTCTTCAGAAGAATATACAACTTTGATTTTTAAATCTTCGAGGATAAATGTCCCAACGTCACATCCATACATATTTCTGTCAGCTCGCAAAAGATGAAATTCGGGTAAACTTAAAGAATTTTTCGGCCAGGTTTTAATTATGGGCAATGTGCGGAGTTCACAGTTAGACAGAACTCTAAGAACTTCAGAGTGATGACACAGGAGGGATTGTGCATTGACATGCGCTACAAATAGAGTATGCGGAAAGGAATTACAAAGGACGTTGTCTTGCGAAACACCAGTGGTGGCCGAGGCAGTTTCTTGGAAGAGGGTTTGGGTAGTTTCTAATGGCTTCACAGTTTGCAAGCAGAAGATTTATTTAACACTTCTGAAAATTCTTAAAGGGTGTACAAGCGAAGAAATATTCAGAGAGCATATAGAGTTCGTACTATCTATACAAAGTACGAAAATCTATGATGAATGACTTTTTTTTAAACTTTGGAAAATAATAACTGGAATAAATAAAAAAAGACAAGAAATAAATGCTGAACAGTAATTAAAAGCGTCATTATAAACTATGATAGGCCTAAGTCGTAGAGTAGAGGTGAGAAGAAATTTTTTGTGAAATAAATAGAGAAAAAACGAGGCGGAAGGAGATAAAAAATAAAATAAAGAAATTTAACAAGGATTTGGCAAGAAGTATTGTTGACACATAGAAATAAAATCATAGGAAAAAATGAATAGGTTGGTATAACATAGGAATGAAAAGTGAGGTGTCATTTTTATTATGACAAATATTCTATTTCCGTTTCCAACTGATGTGCCGTGCCAGATACAGGTGCAGCAACTTTACATAAAGTTCCACCACTGAACGCAAATGCATCAAGATCGTCAACTAAATGAGAGTTATTCTGTGTTCTATTCGGGTCTGTTCACTCAGTAGATCTTGAATTTGTAGCAAAAACATCGTAACTTTACTTTCAACACTCAAATAATTGCTCGAAATAGTTGATACTCTTGTTAATCATCTAGGAAAATTTGAATGTGAGGTGAAAATAGATTCAGTGTTACAACAATAAAAGAATGTAGGTGTCTTCACAAGTATCGTGTGCGGAACTAGACATTTTTTTCTTAATTCTTGTCAAACACAATTAGTATATTTAGTATTACTCTATTAAGGTATAGCAATTTCAACAAAGCTTCATACATAAATGACTGAATACCTTACAATAAGCACTGTGTGTGTGTGTGGGGGGGGGGTAAGATATCCCTGACCAGTAGCGATTAGGAATCAAAAATGGGAGGACCAAAAAATTAAATTTTTTAAATAAAATGACATTTTCTGCATATTTTCACTAAGTATGATTCAAATAAAGGAATAAATCAAAGGAAAGACAATTGATGATTACCACATCAAAGATGGTGTATTTTTTTAATAATTCCCCGTTTTAGACGGTTACAAAGAAATTTTTATCTTTCCTTAAAAAAGTGGAGGGGTGNCCCCCCCCCCCACGCTCCCTCTAATTACCGCCACTGTCCTTGGCACTCGTTGGGAAAAGATTGGAAGAGGTGGCGAATAAAAATAATGGACAAATCCAATAACATCTTTGAAACCAAGTTATTGGTGTCGATGAGAATTTTCGATAAAAACGATAAAAACGTCCCCAAGGTTTCGTATGTTCATAATTAGTCCAAATTGGAGATATTAAACCCCTAGCATCCTTAGGATAGCAGTGTGAACGGGAGGCAGATTAAAAATATCAAAAACGTCCAATATTGATATTGAATACATCCATTTTGCGATTCCAGAAGACAAGAGTCACTCTCTCAACGCCACTTGTCAACGTTCACCCCCTATGACGGAATACTCCCCTTTTCGCTAGGGGATGAAATGTAAAAATAATCGAAAATGACACAAATTAATGAGATCATAGTTTTCAGGACCGCTGAAATTAGTAGTGACATTTTCGAAGGCCCCAAAGTTCAAAATCAGCCCGTATACACCCCTTGCATCCCAAGAGTATATAGGGGATGCTACGTACAAATGATCGAAAGTGATAGGTATAAGGAACAATGTACATATTTCTTCCGTGTACCCTACACGTGGAGAATATATGTGACAACTTTCCGCTACACCACCGGTTCACCTTCCACAACTGTACACCTTTTCCACCCTGACCTAAAATGGTGTACAGTTGTGTACAGGTACACGGAAGAAATATGTACATAACGAACCTTAGCACGTAGGTACGTATGAAACCGGTAATAAAGTGCACACAGCGTAGTGCGCCGCCTGGTTCACTTATCTCCTGTATGGGGATGTCTCAGGTCTGCCGGGGTTTAGGTCTGGGTGGAAATGGTGTACAGTCGTGGAAGGGGAACCGGTGGTGTAGCGGTTAACACACTTGCGATCAATGCAAGAGACCCGGGTTCAAGATCCGGCTGGTCGCCATTTTCACTTGACCGAAAGTTATGAGGAACAAGTTCACAGGTTTTCAGCATTGCTGAATTGATTTTAGCAACCAGTTATCGTGTATGGCTACATTTATTTCCCATGGGAAATAAGTCACTTTTATAACCCCTTCGGTAAGGGATGGGAATGGGTAGATATGTAAAAATTATACAGAGTTACCTATATAAGTGTGAAAAGAAAAGGATTAGGGGTCGCTGAGATTATTAATGATATTTCCGATGCTTTTTAAATCCATGCCCAATAAACACCAGCACCTCAGGGAAGGGTATGCCATGTAAAAATCATCAAAAATGATATCAGTGGCGAGTTCAGATGAACTATCTGACTATTTTCGGTGTCGCTGAGATGAACTATCTGACAACAAGGATTGGGGCTATGACATCTCTGGCATCATTAGGGAGGGTGTAAAAATAATGAAAAAAATCTGATATTAGAGTCGAAACCATAATTTTTGGATAAGGGCGTCCCCGATGCTTTGTAACTTCACAATCAGTCCACATTAGAGATAATATATCCTACGCCTCTAGGGCAGTGGCGGGAACCTAGGACAGGTAAAAATAATTTTTTTAAACACCGATTTTGGGGTTGAATACATCATTTTTTAAGACACAGAAGAGCAGAGTCACACTCTCAATGACGTTCGAATCCACGGTCATCCCCTAGAAGCGAATATACTCACTTTGGGAGGGAAGCGAAGAGGATATGAAAAGAATAATATTCAAAAATGACCCATAATAGTATTGAGATTGTAGATTTCAGGGCCACTGAAATTAGTAGTGACATTGCTGAAGACGCTTATGTTCACAATCAGCCCGTATAAAACCCAGCATCCCTAGGGAAGGGGAAACAAGTGGTGCAAAACCATTGCACATAATTTCTCACATACGTTTCTCAGACTGGACTAGTGAGCGGCATTAAAGCATTCTATTAGGAGAGGGATGAGTTTTCACATGTTACTCTATATTTTGTTCGTCTTCACTTTACCCAATTTTAAAAGTTTATTAAAGAATATTTTACTAGCTTTTATATAAAAGAATATCTAATATACAAATTCGGTTATTTTGTTTTTGGGGGAGATAAGAACAGCAAGATTTATATTATATTTCAAAAGATATCTTTATTAATAAATATATAAAGATAAATAGGATATTATTTACGCGAGAACAAAGCCAGCAGACCATAAATATTCTTATAAAATTTAATTAAGAACTAAAGAGTTTTTATTTGAAAATTGAAATTTCAAAATTATGTTAATAAACACTAATCGTATCAATTAAATATTTCTATTAAAAAGGTGATACTGTTTGTTTTATTTACTTTGCTATTTCGTAACGCTCTTTATCTATCTCGTCAAAGAAGTCTGTGTTAAAATATATTTTTAACTATAACATTATTTTAACGATTGAAACTGCTATAAAATATTGAATTTAAAAAATCATAAAAAAAAACAAAAAAATTATCTTCAAATAAAAAAAACGTGTAGCCGAGGAAATATAGGAAGAACGCAAATGAGACTGTTTATGTACATGCTTTGAAACAGAAACCTTTATTCTACATCCTTTGATAGACAGAAATTATTTTACTGCGTCTATACCAAACTTTCAAGCGAAATACCGCTAATGAGGATGTAATGCATACTAATTCTACTTTACGTACAAAGAATTTAAGCAAAATCGTTGAACCAGTTTTTGAAAAATATTCAAAAATGTACTTTGACCTTCATGTGAAGTGCGCTTTGTTTTCAAGTAAAAAGACAATTGAAAGCACGTGCATATGTTAGAAGAAAATTCTACCCTAAATACGAAAAATGAAAAAAAAAAACATTCGGCGAGGACAGACGAGCGGACGGACGGACAAACGGACAGAGGGACAGACGAACGGACCGGACGGACGTCCAGCCAAAAACCACTTTTTCGGAATCAGGGATACACAAAACGGATATTTCCGCAAAAATCTTGTTTTCGAATTTTTTCACGATTACAATACATTCTATATACTACGCATATGAGAAAGTAAAAAATTATCGAACATGATACATACCAGTGACGAGTCGACATTTTCGGCGCCGCTGAGTTGAGAGTGAAATCCCGATATCGCGTAAATCTAAAGTCCGTCCTCATGAAAGCAAGACACCTCTAGCACCCCTTGGGGGAAGGGGTGGAAAGAGGTTTAAGAATAAAAACAATTAAAAACTAATTGTGAAATTTAAAAAATTAAAATTGCATGATATCCATATTTTAAGGGCTGATGAGATGTTTAAACAACCAATGTCATTATGTTTAAATTGAGATCACATAGGGGCACGGTTTCTTTACTGCTCGGGTTGGATTGGGCGAGACGTAAAAATAACGTAAAAAATAAGTATTAAGGTGGAGTCCGTTGTATTAGAGTACTTCGAGTTGAATATTCGTATTTCCAATGACATTATGTATCGTTCAGACCACATGAGATGCATACCACTTCTAAAAGTGGCGGATGGGAAGAGTGTGACAGGAAATAATCGCAAATATCCACTAGATAAGGATTGTACGAAATGGTAATGTGAGAAAGAATAAAGGTATAGACATGCTGCAAAATTCATGTGAACAGAGCCACGGGAACTCAGTGTGTGTGCATATATATTATAATTATTCTCACATTCTCATTTATTTTCAAGTTTATTCTTCTCACATTTCCATTGATATCTAGTGAGAATGTTATCCATTAATATTAGAAGTTTTAATAGTATTGGTGTGTATTGTAAATATTAAATCCGCCACTGCCCATGGGCCCTTGATCGGAATTGATAGGATGGTCCTTTGCTTGTCTCCNCCCCCCCCTACGTGATCATACGTAGTTTGCAACAGATTTTTTGACAATAAAGTTAATTTTATTTATTTATCCTCTGATGTAATTGAGAAATTTTTTTTAGAAAACACCAAATTTTCCATTTCTCTCCCTTAGGGGTGAATTTGCCTAATATTCATTCTTAGTGGACATTGTTATATTACATTTTCGATAATTTTATGTGTCACGCTCTTACAACCCTCGCCTCGGTGGGTGTCGTGCACCTCATGTGGTCTGAAAAGTACATAATGTTATTGGCAATATAATCATTCATCTCAGAATACACGAAAACCATGGACTCGACTCTAATATCAGTCTTTTGTCGTTATTTTTACGTCTCGCCCCTCCCACCCCTAGCACTAAGAATATGATCTCAACTTTAACTTAACATTCGTAGTTTAAAAATCTCGTCAATTCTAAAACTATAGATCCGATACATTTTAAATTTTGTATATTTCAAAATTAGTTTTCCTTTATTTTTATCTATAAACCCACTTTCACTCTCCTCAGAGGGTGGCAGTGGTGTCTTTCTTCTTTAAGAGGTCTTTCGTTTTTGGCTTGCACGACATCGGGATTTCACTATCAACTCAGCGACCCCGAAAATTAGGGACTCGTATCTGGTATGTGTCATGATTGATAATATTGTCAACGCATCCCCTTCCCTAGGGGTGCTGGGATTTATACAGGCTGATTGTCTGTCTTCGAGAATGTCACTACTAATTTTAGCGGCCGCGGATACTACGATCTCAACTCTAAAATCGGTCACTCTCGATTATTTTTACATTTCACACCTTCTCGATCCCAACACATAGGGTGTTTATTTCTTACATGGGATGATTGTGTACTTATGTGGCAATAAGGGTATCACTTCACTTCAGCAGTCCCAAAATGATTTATTGAACACTCGTTGAAAATGGGTCGTTTTTTGATTGTTTTCTTGTCCTTCATTCCCACCCCAACCACAAAGTTACCAGAGGTATATTCACTCTAATGTGAACTGATTGTGAACTTAAGACTCGTCGAATGCGTCCTTGTGTACTAAACGGCACAGTTCAGTTGAAATTGATCTTGGCTGTCGAGAGTTATGTAGGAATACACACATAAAAAACTTCAACCTCCCTTTCACCCTATTACGATTAGATTTTCGCAAAACCTTTTCTTAGCGGATGTCATTCTAAGAGGAAGCTATCTGTCAAATTTCAAGTTTGTAGACTTTGTGTTTTTTGAGATTTTGTTATTAGTCAGTCAGTGGGAGGAATATGTATTATGATACACCTGTTGTCACCCCCCTTATGCGCAGCCCTAAACGTAAAATACGTGGTAGATTTAATTACCCAAACTACGAACGCCACTGACGAGATTACACTCAGGATAACTCGGAGGGTAATATGAGCGCAACAGCGAGATTTGCTGTGTGCAGCAAATAAATACTCTCAGAATGACCACACTGACTCAATTCAGTGGATTTTAAATTATACAAAAAATATTCATCCGTCCAGGGTCTGAGAGTCGTCCGGCTAAGCGACACGGTTAAAATGGCTGTACTAAAATAATTCTCTGCCAGCCCCGTGACTCCTACTATTAGTCAGATATACTAAAATTTAAAAAGATGTTAAATAAATTTCTAAATTGATTGTGCTTCTACTCTGAATACTCCAGAACAAAATGTTCCCTAATAATTGGAGTAATACACAAAAAAACTCTAACAAATAAAACATGGGAACTATGGTTGATTGTATTACACAAAATAAAATTCAGTAACAAAAACATTTATTCAACGAGAATTATCAGTAGGCTGTACTGAAGAAAGAAAAACTCATAATAAATTATATCAGAGAATTGTTTCAGACTTGCAATTGACTAACTATCATATTTACACTGCGTTGGAATACTAGATTTGAAAAACTCAATACAACTGTTAGCAAAAGTTCCTTGTCGCATTGCTACGGCCCCTCACAGGCAAAAGTTCCCCGCGACTAGTCGATCGAAGAGAAAACGCCGTACACGCAACTCATGTGCCTCACGACGTCGTCTTTCTTCTTTCTTGGTTGTAGCTGAGAAGTAGGCGAAGCACAAAGTAGGCCATTTCCACGAGCAGCATAGTTTGCTTTGATTCAGTTTAGAAGCAGAATGCTTACTCGGGAATTATCTCATCTGACAGTGAAAGTCTTTGAAAAACAATGGGGTTTTACTGCGCCCTACACTTCGTGCGTTTGCATACTTGCCCCATCACTGAGTTTTTTAAGTGTGCGTACTTTTCCTATCAGCTGAGGGCGACTTCTTGTCCCGGGGAATGTTTACGAGTGAGCGATCCTCAGTCTTCTAGCTGTGCTGCGTTGTGTGAGGGTCGAGGATGGAGGGGTCGCTTGTTTCTAGTTGGATGTCTTAGATAGATAGATTAGTGTGTGGCTAGTCCAGCTAAAAGAGCCCCGCAGGTACGCCTAAAAGACCCTTTGTACCCTTTAGTTCAGTTAGGTTTATTCCAACCCCAGGGCCTCGCTAAAGGACACCAAAGATTGGATTTTAGCCTTCCTGATATCCTCTAGGCTCGGGAAATATGAACCTAGGTAACGGTATCTGGTTTGGGCAAGAGCATCCCAAAAACAAATTTCATGCACGGAGGTCTCCTCCTCCATGCCGCATCTCCTACACATTAGATCCTGACTGATCCCCATAATGAGTAAATTTCTTCGTAGGTTATTATGACCTGTTAGTAGACCTATTACCTTCCTAATACGACTCCTAGCTAAGTTTAGTAGGGTCCTTCTTATATTCTTGGTTTGGTCCAGCAATTAACTCGCGGGTCTGCCTAGCTGTATTCCATGATATTCCAGATGATGAGGAATTGCTGGTGTGTCCAATTGACAATCTCCAACCTCATCTTTCGTGGATATATTCCAAAGAAAGGTTTCGGGTTAACAAAATGTCCCTTAGATGCCTACTTTGCCAGTTCGTCTCCCTTTTCATTTCCACTGATCCCATATGCCCAGGAACCCACGAAAGAGTAACCGGGTTTCGTTCACAGCTAGCATCCGTTGGCATTGCCACGCAAGTTTGGATGATGTTCTATAGGCACTTTGTTTCACTTTATTTGACTCTTCTGACCCCCTTGTATTCATGGCATTGTCAAACAAGGGTCTCTTTTTTCATCTGTTATATATTTCTCTTTACGCGCCTTACGCTGCACAACTTATCCGTTGTTGTGACGTACCCTGTCTCCACCACGTAGAGGCGTGTGCTTTCATCTACAATCTGTTTCTCTTACTTTATTGTCCGTACTTATAAGTCTCTCATATTCCTCCTATACGTAAAACATATTCCTCAAAGATTTTGTATTTTTATTGTGGCTATTAGAGTATTTTCCTATTTATGTGTAGTACATCAATTTGGTTATATGCCGTTATGTATCTTGCTCTTTCCGGACCATACTTGGTACAATCCCAAAGCACATGTTCAGGTGTTTCCTCTTCTGCTCCACAATTACACTCTTTCTCTACATCCTTGCCAAAACGTCACAAATAATTGAAGTCCCCATGTCCAGTTAGAAATTCTTGCATCATTTTTGGTGGGTTGAACCATTTATTCCTAATAAACATTCCCGTTCTAAGCAACTCATTCGTTTTTCATATTGTTTACTACTCTTTCTGTACAGATGACATATCCATGTGTTATGACATGCCTGATTGCTCCTCTGTATAATATTTTCAATTCTTTCCTTGCTATTCAAAAGCGATGTATGCCAACTCGTAGCATACTGCATAATATTATTCTCGTACGTTTAACTGTATAGCATAGATTTTCTACAAAACTTAATCTATCATCTAAAATAACTCCTATTATATCTGTTTTCGTACTACTGGTAATTTTTTATTTTGTACTTTAACTATGATGTTTCTACGATAAGCTTGACTATTTCCATACCATATCACTCGTGTATCCTCCTCAGATATTTATAGGTCATATTCCTTGCTGTGTTCCACACATAAGTCTAATAGTCGATGCATCTCGTTTTCTAGTTATCTCCGAGAATTGGCATAAACTAGTACTGCAAGGTCATCATCATAAGCTAGCGTTTTCATATTTTGGTGTCGTAATTTCCATAAAAAGTTATCCATCAAGACGTTCCAAAATAACGGTCCACTAGCAGAGCGTTGTGGACAGCCTAGTGTACTCTCTCTTATTATGCGTTTTCCACCCTTTCCTATATCATCGTTCTGTCTTGGAAATATGATTTTACCATATTTAACAAGTATGGTTGTAATTTCCAAGTCTTAATTTTATGTTTCCATCGGGCATGATCATCGGTCTTGATGTCGAGAAAAATGCATCCACAATATTTGGTTTCCCTTTTCACTATCTTGCTCCAATACTTTTGTTAATTTAGCCTTCTAGGTTTTTAGATATTACCAAAACTAGATTACCTCCAGTTGTTTTCCGTGTTGCCGTGATGCATATTTTTGCATCTGCAGCATGTAGTCTCTCTTAGACGCTCTGTGAATTTCCCTCTATTCGCCCCACACGTTGGAGTACTATCACATCATTTTTCCTATCACTTCCAGTCTGCAAGACATTTGCATACGTTTGTTTAGTTTTGTTTCTCATCTCGTCAAGTTTTAACATATGTCCTTCCGTTACATTTTCTACACATTTAGTTACACAAGGCATTATTCCTACTATGTCCATCTGTCTCTATTCATATTTAGTTTCTTTTGTTTTTCTATTGCTCCCCTAATGCATTCCTGTCCTTCCTCTGCTTTCTTTATTCTCTCATGTATGCCATTTATTCTCTCATCCAGCATATTTACTGCCTTATTAACTCATTTCTCACCCTCATTTTTATCTCCCCTAATAATCTCTTCCTTACATCTGTTACGTGTGCTCGTATCCCCTTATCCTCTTCTGACAGCTGCACTCCTGTATGCTGTATCAGTTGCTCCATTGTTCCAATTAAATCCCTTAAGTCTTCTTCCTTTCTGAATTCTTCATTCATTACATTTACTCTTATTGATGACTGTCACAGTTCGTGGACCCCTTTTATCGTATTCTGTATGCTAGTTGTTATGCGTCGAAGCTTCTCCTCTATAAACATTTCTTCTTTTTTCAACCTCTCTCCCTAATGTTCTCAAGTCTACTCCATTTCTCCCCACGACTGGTGATGTAGTACGACTTCTACGATATCCCAGTTTGTATTTTTCAATATCCCCCTGAGAGGAGCAAATTAATTTCCAAAATTTCTAACCCTTGAAAAATACAGCGTGGGCTGGCGGTTTCCTCCGCCCGCGCAGTCTGCTGTCAGAGAGTCTGCGGGTGGCGGCATTTTAGAAAGGTCAATGGTGTTCCGAAGAGAAAGGGAACCAAATCTTAAAATGTATTCTAAAGAGGGAAGGTCACTTGCCATTAGTGGTGCGGCGCCCGGCACCTCAAAGAGAGTTTTGGGACGTGCGTGAAGATAAATATTTATTCTTGGAAACATTTGGCAGAAGGTGTAAGAAATTGAAATATTCAATTTTTGCATACTACGGATGGACAAGCAACCCGCACAAACGTGTCCACGACAATACAATATAACTTTAAGAAAGAATTAAGGAGCGTCACGGGAGCACGTCAAGGAGGCGGCATCCCTTGTCAATGATTTTAGTGAACAAAGGTGTAAAATTCTTCAAAGGAAGGAGTGAACAATGGCTCAGTGGAGGAGCACCTGTGTCGGGGGTGCAGCATCGGATTCCTGGGAAAGGCGGCACTTCCTAAAGATAATTACGACAGTCTTAAGGAGTTTCAAGATGGGCTAGTTATTCGCCGAAAATTCTTTGAGTCGGCGAAAAAGGGCACAACAATGGACCAAGGCATGGGAAAGGTATCCACCGAACACCAAAGGAAGGAAGACTGTTTTTGTTTAAAACCAAGCAATGGGATACGCTGGGTTTTAAACATATGTCATAAACATTTTGGTCTATCCAAGTAGGATCACGTAAAATGAAACGAAGGCAAGGAGTGACCCTTGGAATCCACGTGACACGTCGGAGGGCGTGAACCTTTTCAACATTTTGGATAGAAGAGGGGATTTGAATTATAAAAAGGGGTGCGTGGAACACTTCGAGAGATTCAGAGATTATTATTTGTACGGAGAGATTCTGAGAGTATTATTTTGTACGGAGAGATTCTGAGACGAATATGCGAGTCTCCGAGATTATTTATTCCTAAGTTCTTTCCAGAACAGTGAGGAAATTAGTTTATTTTCGGGAACGGTTTTCGTTCGAATTTAGTGGGCGATGGCAGCATAGCGATGTGAGTCAGCACTTCGGCTGTCGAATATTTTCTAGTGCGTCTCGTGATAATTGGTTCATGGACTTGTGATATTTTTTATATCATTACAATCTTGCTGCATCGGAATAAATGCCCAGCACACAGAATGAACCATTAACTTTATTGTGGGAGAGATTTTCCGTGGTGAGTGTCGGGCGTGAGCCGGAGGTCCGACTCGAGACACAAGGTCAAGAGCCTTAATTAGGCCGTGGATCCGGGGAAGGGCCAGAGGTGTCGGTGAACGGAGTGGGACAGCGGAGGAGTCAACCACATGGGAGGAAGTCCTGGCTGCGGCAGACACCAACCCACGGGACACTTAACCGAGAGTACGATCCTGGCGACCTGCAGTTGGGTATAAGGTGACCGACATTCCAATTATGTTAACGGATAAGGTAATTGTAATTTCTGGTAGCTTCCAGACAAAGTGCGCGAGCAAGTGAGTCTCTCTGACCAAGTGAACTCGTGTGTTCGACAACAGAAGAGTAACGGGGAAGACAATCGATTTCTCTAATAAACTCAAACTAATTAGCTTTGATCTTGTTTTTGTCAATTAGTGTAACATAATCTAGGAAATGGAAAGTGGGGACTACTTAGTGGACCCACATCATTGTGAGTGTCCGGTGAATTTTAGGGGAAATTTTTCGTGTAGTGTATGGTCATGCATATGAGAATTGAGGGAATAATCATGTATGTAAAATAATGTTATGTGTTAATGAAACCAGTTTTTTTTGTGCTACGCGTAGTTCAAGTACCAAAAGTGTGTGTTTTTCTGAAAAAAATTGGGCACGAACCCCGCCCGTCCAAGATCCTTATCCTTCGGGATACTTGATAA
>NNCF01125920.1:597014-619524 GCA_002313205.1 Laupala kohalensis | reverse complement strand
TATAAGAATCGGGAAGTGGTCACTCCCATACAGAGCGTCGAGAACTGTCCAGTCTAAGAGTGGGGATAGAACCGTTGTTGTGAAAGGAACCCCAGGTCGGGTTACGGGCATGAATGTCCCCAAATGAGAAATGGGGGAGGCCGTTGGTCAGACCAGCAAGATCTTTCTTCGTGAAAGACTGCCCAGGGGTGATATAAATATTACATACCGTAAGTGTGAAGGATGGACTGTTCACCCTCATACATACGGTCTGAATAACGCTGGTTACTGGCACTTCTCGGGCATGGACCAGTTTATTAATCGCAGTAAATTACTTTATTGTCCTCAATGTGGTCATAGGTAGTTTGTAACAGCTCCTTGACAATAAATTAGTTACATATTTATTTATTTTCTGTCCAACTAGCTTGATGTTGGTACAGAGCTAGTAGCAAACTGGTACTCAATGTAGCAAACACTTTTACTTTGCCATCGTCCATAAGTGTAATAATATTTGTATCTCGCGTTCTGTTGGGACATTCAAATTTCTGAAAACTTAAATCCATCGCCAATCAATTCGAATGTTCTTGTCGTACTGTTCTTTCTGCATCTAGTGTGTGGAACAAATATTACCTTGCATCTTTGTTTGTTGTGTTATTTATTTGTATTTCTTTACAGCTTTTGGGAATACTATTAATATTTATTTGGATATTTCTTAAAATCATAGGATTTGGCAATTTGTGTTAGGCAGCCATGTTGCATAATTAGCAAAGTTGCATAACTTTGAGTATGTTTTTCATCATAATTTTTTGCTGTTACAACTTTTTCGCTAATTAAAATGAAGAAGAAGAATATTACCAATACATCATTGAGATGTACTGAAAGAAGATAGTGCAGGAACATCAGAAGCATATTACAAACGAACGACATTATACTCCTTTCTTCTCTCCCAACAATCGATGAGAACTGAGGGAAAGTGCATGGAATGGGTAGTGTCCAAATTAAAATTCTGCTGATGTAAGATCTTGGAAACAGGCCAACGCCACTGGTCTAGAACTCAGGATTACAATATTCTCAACGGACAATGTCGGAATAGATATGGAGGAGGGGGTATGAGATAATGGGAGACGCTAGGTATCAAAATAAAATTATCTTCATGAAGCACTGCCTGCATATTCACATGTTCTTATTCTTAATGTCATGACATACATAATACTACTTGCATTAGAAATTTACCTTCTATTTGTTGCTTTAATTTGGCATCGTCTGTGCTTGTAAAGCAACATGTTTGTAATAGAGGGTGTATTTCCTTTTTCCCCAGAGTTTTTTATTTAAAGGGTTATAACGATGCAGAACTGCTGTGTTGAAATCAAAATAAGCATATTTTATTGCTTTTACTGAGCATCGGTTACTAGTTTGAAAAATTTGAGGTAACAGGAACATATAGAACATTTGTGAAATCTGGTGAGATACTAAAGAAATGAGATGAATATACGAAATAACATGAATAATAAGAATAAATAAGTATTCTTAAAGAACCAAGTGGCAGTATCTAATAAAAGAAAATTATTGTGTTATAGAACGCTTTATAAATTAATCGCTTTAAAATGTAAAAGAAAGTGAATTCATACATTGAGGAGAATTGATTCTAAATGGGGGAGAATAATAAAATGGATGACAAGGAAGTGAAATAAGTAAGATAAACTAGTGGTGCAATACCATTGCACATACTTTCTCATATGCGCTTCTCCGTCTGCAGCACAGAGTGAAAAAATTCTATAGTGAAAGGATCATAATATATTATGGTCGTCTTCCAGTGCTCTGTTCTTGCTCATTGTCGCTAGATGAACTTATTACTGTCTTATATTTGAAATTTGAGAGTAAAATAAACATTCATAATAATATTTCAAAACAAATAGCGACGTATCAGTCTTATAAATATCGTAAAAAGTGTTGTGTAAATGTAATTTCGTTGTAGACAGAAATTTATGTATTTTTGTATTTTCAGTGCGTTTTCTGTCCTCTTATGTATTTTATCATTATCATATCTTTCATTTCAGTTTACTAACAGTGTATTCTACGTCTGAGTGGTTCATTTACACTGCTAAATATTGTTCAAGCTTTTTGAAACAAAACAAATGCGTAAATGTAGCATATACAAATTATTTTACTGCGTCTATACCAAACTTCCAAGCGAAATACTGCTAATGCGGATGTAATGCATACTAATTCTACTTTACCTACAGAAAATTAAGCAAAATCGTTGGACCAGTTTCTGAAAAATATTCAAAAATGTACTTTGACTTTCATGTGAAGTGCCCTTTGTTTTCAAGTAAAAAGACAATTGAAAGCACGTGCATATGTTAGAATTAAATTCTACCCTAAATACGAAAAATGAAAAAAAAATTACCATTCGGTCAGGAGTGCTGCGCACAGACAGAAGGACAGAAGGACGGACCGGACGGACGTCCAGCCAAACCCACTTTTTCGGAATCAGGGATCACCAAAACGGATATTTCCGCAAAAATCTCGTTTTCGAATTTTTTCACGATTACAATACTTTCTATACACTACGTATATGAGAAATTAAAAGCAAAGCTAATAGAACCAGAGTATAGGTGCCTGTAAGTATGAATCCGCATCCAGTGACGATGGGTAAGAGGGGTGGAGAGATGGGAGAGAGGAACGTTGGGGACGAAGCGGATCGATCGTCCACCGAGCGTAGGCTATGGATGTGAACGGACGATATTCACAAGGAAGACGAGGAGGAAAAATCAAGGACAGGGAAATTGAAACAATGTGAAATAAATTACAATAAACGGGAGATTGATGCGGAAACACGGGGCAAAAAGATAGAAAAGTGATGGTAGGAGAAAATTGAGGCCATGGACGTGTACGTTAAAGTAACGTTAAAACGGTTGAATTAACGAATGTGCAAGGGGAAACTGAGAGGGAAAATTGAGGATGCACACGAGACAGCACCTTAGAGTGGGATTTGCGGGGATATAGTGAGTCCTGCGCAGCCCCTAAATGCATTCTGTGCCCGGGAGCTTCTTTGCGCTCAGGCACGACAGACGACCGGTCGGCCGGCAGAGGGAGCGAGCGCAGGGGATGGTGTACAAGCTCCAGTGCGTTTCAGCCCCGAGGGAGGGTGCGCGTCGCTCCGGCAACTGCACACGATGAAGCCAAATAAAATATTGGCCCATTTGAATAAAGCAGAAAGGAACTCCCACGTTGGAATTGGGAAGGTAGAGGAGTAGTTTCTGGGACGCACTATGGTAATCCACCAGAAAAAGGTATAAATATTATTCATTCTTGGATGGCTTGATTAATCAATCAGCAGGTGGAAGAAGATGCATTGCATGAAACCAACTAAGGTACTTATAAAATTAATTGAACTGTAACTGTTCAGAGTAAATAAATATCTTAATTCTGTAACTGATGATTTTATAGGGATAATATAGTCCTCTTATAATGCTTTAAATATCTTTTTTATGATGATCTCATCATAAAAAATTCGTTACGCTGCAAAGTTAAGCGTACTATTTTAGTGTTGCACGAATCACTACTAAGTACTGAAGTAATGAAAATCACACATAAAAGTTATGCGTATATTTTATTATTATATGCTGAGTTCTTTTTCTATACCTAAAGTATTAAGGCTATAAATGAAAAATAAACAACGAAAACTCTCTTTCACATAAAAAGTTGTTATAGTAAATGATAAAATATTATTGCGTAGTGTTTTTTAAAATACATTTTTCACACGTTCTGATCATTTAATTCAGAAATTAATGACTCCTTTTTAAATAAAGCTTGCAGTACATTCATCAATAAGTCAATATTTATGTCTTCTTCTTAAGACCGGTTTCGTTATCTAAACAAATTATTCTAGAAAAAAGTATACTGATACCATTAGACACTTTAAAAAAACTTAGGAATAGAAATACGATACTCGTATTTAATATTTCTTTAATAAAAAAACGTATATAATGTTTGAGAAGTTATAGGCTTGGCTTACTAGATATTCACTTTATCTTTAGTGCCAAATTAGAACAGAAATGAAGTTACAACACGAATAAAATATTTTCGTAAGAGCGAAGTAGTAAGAAAGATGTTACAAGACCCATAATGATCATGCATCGATCTAAAATTGAGTAAAATATCTTATTGAAAGTATGATCCTATTCTTGCACGCCTTTGGCAATGTTTATTTTATGGTCGTCTTTCTCTTATCCCAACCTTGTACCTTTATTAAAATATAGTTACTTTAAACTCTTTCTTTAGTTACGGAAACCCAGAAGAGGGGTGTGAGATTGCGCCATTGAACATTTTTGGGAAAGGGTATGAAAGAGCATTAGGGTGGGGGAGCTGAGGAAAAATAAATATTTATTTACTTCTAGAATATGAATACTAATAAAATTAAATTAAAAAAAATGTAATGTGACGGCAATATTTAAGAGTGGTAAATGTTTTAGTATGAAACACTAAACAAAAAGGGAAAAAATATATTAACTTCGTATGAGTGTTAGAAGTCTACGAAGCGCAAAATATGAGAATGGTAAAGGCAATCCTAAGCCTTACCTTGTGGCAACTTATCCACGAAATGACGCAGGTGACTGTTAATTGATTATTTATTATGCATTATTACATTAATCCATTCTTCTAAAATCAAGACGAATCCAATTCACCATAGCCCTTCATTTCGTGAAGTCGTTTTGAGCCTGTACCCTGATTAATGTTTTACAAGAGCTGCGACAATTTTTTCATTCATTTCGCAAATCTTGCTCCCGTTCCGAACATTTTGAAAGTTCATTCACTGGACTTCTCACACTTGTTTTAAAATTATAGAAAAACAATAAAATTAAAACAAAAAAATCTTCAAACTACATTTCCGCGTAAAAACAAAAAAACATGATTTTGTTATAAAATACCAGGAACTTTTCACGCATCTTTTTATTCTTTATTAATTTGTCTGACATATTTCAAGTGCTTCTTTTATCAACTAAATATTCTCGTCTCTCACATTCACACAAAAAAAATTACCAAGAGTCATGCTCTACAAGGTGGGCAGCGATCTGCAATTAGATGAATACTGCGGGCAACTGAATGCAACTGTGCAACCACTGTGCAGAGTAGAAGGAAGAGGAGGGAAGAAACTAAATCGCTTCACTCTTCCCTCCTTTGAGATAAGGCAGCAGTCCAAACACGGGAACAGTGTTACTCACTAAGCAGAGCAAACGAGAAAAAAATCTTCATAAACTCTTTTGAAAATACTCGTTATACTCAACATTTCAATAATAATAATACTAATAGTAATAATAATAATAATAATAAAAATAAAATTTTCATTCTCAAATAAATATAAATAGATCACGTGAACGATCACAAAATCTTTGTATATAAAAATGAGTGTTTGATTCTTTGTTTGTTTGTTTGTTTGTTTGCTTGTGCTTCATGCCGCACACTCAATGCCGCTAAAGACCATGATCCGACGAAATGTAATCTTTTGAGAAAGAGACGAGAAAGGGTTGACATGTAAAAATAAAGAAAATAACTGATATTAATATTGAAATCGTTGTTTTCGGTGACGCTGAAATCAGTAATGGCATTCCAAGAAGCCAAAGTTCGCTATCAGTCCATATAAACTTCAGCACCCCTAGAGAAGGAGATGCCATGAAAAAATAATCCACTATGACAGATACCAGTGACGAGTCCACAGTTTTCGGCGTCGCCGAGTTTATTGTAAAAATCTGTATGTCCTATAAGTCTAAGTTCAGCCCTCATCGAAGATGACACCACCGTCCTTTGGGAAGAGGGTGGAAATGGGTTCATGAGAAAAAAAATTGAAATTTTGAAATATAAAAAAATGAAAATTCCATCGGATCCATAGTTTAAGGGGTAATGACATGTTTAATTTAACTACTAATGCCGTTAAGTCAAATTCGGATCACATAGGGGCATGTATCCTTAGGGTTGGGCATGAGAAGAGCGATACATAATAACGTAAAAAGGACCTATATTAGAGTCGAGTCAATCGTTTTTATGTACTCTGAGATGAATAATCGTAAATCAATGACATTATTTTTCAGACCACACGAGGGGCACGACAACCCTAGATGTGGGGGTTAGAAAGAACGAGACATGAAAAGTTATCGAAAATGTCTGCTAAGAAAGGTTTTCTATGAAAAACCACCCATAAGGAAGTGAAATGAGTATTAGAATTTTTGCTAAAAATGCTGTTTTTAAAGCTGAAGTTATAAAAATCTGTATTTACGTTAGTTGTTTTATTTGCGGATTGGGAAGCACATGTTTATGTTTGTCCTTTTTTTGTACATTATTTGGTTTTTTGTTCTTATATACATTGTGTACAATGAGTCATGTAGTCTTATTCATATTTATATTCATTCACTGGGCAGCGACTAACTTACGTTTCATTATTAGAACTTGCTACAGCTTTTTTTTTAGCAAGAGCAATTTCTGTACATTGTTGAAAACATTTCCAAGTCTATGTCAAAAATTATGCAATGCTTTGTCTAAACATGAAAATATTCATGTAGAAAATCAGTTGTGAAGCATGACGTTAAATCCACGACCTGCTCCTATACCTACTTCTAGGTTAGGGGATATCAGAAATCACATGCATAATGAGTACAAAGTTTTTCGTATCGCTGATACACCATTAAAAAAAGATATTTACTGGACAAAAATCCTCCAGACACGAAACGCGGCAGAAAGTTAGGTTTCGGGGTAACTTTAATGGGGAAAGAAAATCGGACATTCAGGCGGTACGGTGGGCGCTCCTGGGGTGGTCAAAAGGAGCTGCAAAACTGCTTTTTTGGAAGTCTCAAAAACTACGTAAAATATAAAAAAGTCTTTTAAGTAAAAGTTGTAGCTGGAAAAAATTTCAAAAAATTTGGTCATAAGTAATTTTTGCGTCAAATGCACAGAAACAGAGGTATGAGCCCTCAAAGTAGAGACCGTTTTTGCAATTTTGCGTTACAAAAATACGAAAAAAATTGCATTTTTTAAAATTTAAATAGATTTTTGTGTAGTAAAAATCCCTAAAACTGGGTATGTAAGTTTCTGTACCTGTACTACCATGTACTTGGATGTAAATTTTTGCATGTATGTATTTATGCACACACATACACACACATGACTACAAAAACAAAAACGTGCATTTTTGAAGCTTTTTAGCTGTATACATGTATATACACATGAGTATACTTGCAAATATGTGTTGGAATATATTCATACATGTTTATTATACTTGTCCAAATCCAAAAAGATACTTATATACGTATGGATTAGTCAGCATATCAATGTAAATGTGCAAAAATGAAAGTCGTTATTTCCAAAAAAAAATTCGAATACTTCCTTTCAATTCAACATTTCTGTGCATTTACTGTCTTATATCAATTCATCTATATTTCTGTTATATTTATATTAATGAATTTAACGAATATCACAATATTCTTGACAGCAAGGCGCGAATCCCATTGAACCCACCGGTTTTGTACGCAAACAGATTCTGATTTCTCCATATTAGTTATCGACTGAAATTATTTGATATGATAGTTAATTGGTGCAGTGAACATAATTTGGGCAAAAACGGCCATAATAATTACAAATACCAAGGAAACTTTGTAGTTACTTTCGTTTTTTAGGCGCTGATACCTCGTCGAATTCTTTAATTTGTTCACTCGATATTTTCATCCCATTACTATTTATCTCACACCCAAGAAATGTAATACAATTTGTACAAAATTGAGATTTATCTTAATTCAAATGTAATTGATATTCCTCTAAAATATCTAATAAACGCTTTGATAAATGAGAATGTATCAGAGATCAAACCAACATCGTCAACGTATATTATACAATTATCTTCAGGTTTGTCTCCAATCACGTTATGCGAGTATTGAACTAACGCCGATGTGACATTCAAAATACCAAAAGAGACACGACTGAACGAATACGTTATTCTTTAATAGATGAACCCTAAGTATTTGTGGCTATCAGGTTCTACTGCCAAATGGACGGTGTCATGTCTACACGGGTTATTCCTTTCAAATTTGGCATGCACTTCTTCTATACGTAATGATTATTCTTCAACGGAATCATTACTGAAATTAACCTTCGTGCGTCGACACGTATAAGTAGACTACCATTTCACTTCTATTTTACTGCAATTGGTTTCACATATGTAATAGATATTTGCTTGATTATGTCATAAGATAACATTTCATTTGTGAGTAGCCTTGTTTTCCCTTTACTGGAAAAGAATACTGTTTAGTTTTGAAGAAGTTTCATCTTGGAGTTGGATTTTCAATTGATAGTTCTTAATGCGATTGGTTTTATGATCAAAGACTGCATGATTTTCCGTTGAAAGTGCCATTAATTTGTTTTTTTTTTTCTCCTGTTAATAAGCGCGATTCATCGCATTTTTGTTTTGATCGAATCGTCTCACTCCCTCATGGTCATTACACGTACTCCTCGATGTTGACGAGCCCTAAAGCCCCAACCAAAAAAAAAAAAAAAAATTACACGTACTAGAGCGTCTAACAGAAGATCGTCATTCATGTCATTTAAAGGTTAATTCGGTAATTTAAATCAGGATTTTTCTGTAGATTAATATTAATCGAAAATTGGGATAGGAAATCAATTTCAATTATCAACGAACAAACCAAATTAATTATTACCAAGAAAATACTGTCGTAATTAACACTTCATATTTTTATATTCAGTAATGACTGTATTTTGATATGTTTAGATTTATTACACGTTGCCTCTTTTATCTTTTACTGGCTATATGGCAATATTAGTCCTTGATTTCAAATCCTCATAACATTCTAGGGAGATAGTTGAAACTATGCTAATAGTATCAATAAGTGCACGGATTATGGTGACTGCGCGTGTAACCTCTATTTCTGGTCACCTTCTATAATTCTTGTTTATCTCCAAATCCTCTTGAATTAAATAAACTCCATTAAAGAGATCGTATTCTATGAAGTTCATTACGGAGATAGCTACAATGATATTGTCATTCGTAGTGTTGTACCTCCACAAAACGGACGAATCTAGTTTTCCTCTTTATTCTTCAAATTCATCGTTGTGCCACAAGTTCCTGGAATGGCATCCCTTGGAGAAGTTTCTGATGTATTGGTTTCTCTGGATGAAGAAGTGGGTTTTTATCCATTCCTTTCGTCCAGTTATTATTTCTTTTCTCCCTTCCGTTTCCAATGTGTTGGCGATCATCTCCTTGTACATGATCGCCTATTTGCAAGCTTGTGACGTCTGCTTCTCTTTTATCTCCTCTTGGAATGGCCTCAAAAGAATAGTTTCCTAATAGTCGAAATTAGGTACACTTTTAAGTAAGTTTTGTATATTTATCGGGAAATGACGGACTAAAAGAAAGATAATTTCTTCTTCTTCCATTGCTGGCCTAAATAATTTCAAATTTTTATTTTGTTTGCTGCATATTCTCGCATGGATTCCATACGTCTAGTGAAATAACTTCATTAATGCAAATTTTGTTATTTAGTTGGTCTCTTTTACTGCAGTACCTCTCTATATTGAACTTCTCGTAATCTAATGGTATTGAACCTAGTGAATCAATCCATATCCGGGAATTTCCCTCCAACATTTGGTAAATTTGACAAATTATCATTGCATAGGAATATTATTTAATTCAAAATAATTCTAAGCTGACTTCAAGAACGCAGCAGCGGAAAATATTGTATATAAATCGTAAGTAGTGTAACACTAATCTCGAGATTTATTATTTCAATAGAAGCCGCCCCTAGGCAAGAGCCTAAAGAGTCTATATGAAAAATCCGCCTCTACCCGAAGGAAAACCCGAGAAAAACCCGGGTAAGGATGGGGCTACAGAATGAATGTACACAAATTAAACACAGTGCCAAGGTCGAATGTATGTAAAAGGAAACTTACATGAATAATAAGAAACAAGAGAAACGTGCAAGAAAATAGTTTTGAAATTGTTATAAATTATTTTGAAATTACTACACGTGACAAATTATGACGTGATCAAGTACAAGACCAATTTAACTTTTATTAACATCAATAAATTCTTTTGCATTGTAGAAACTTTGGTGTAGATAACCATTAACCGAAGATTTGAAGAGATTGTTTAAATTATCTTTCATATTTTTTGAGAGGGAATTATATAGAACGATTCCCGAATGATATGGCGGATATTTTGGCAAAGAGTTGTTGACACTAAATGACGATGAACATTATTCATATTGCAAGTACTGTGTTCGGGAACAAGACAATTTCGTATGAAGCAAGAGTGGTATTTTAGTAATTCGATCTTAAGAAACAATACCGTTTATAAATATACACGAAGGGAAGTATTAGAATATTTAATTACCTAAATGAACACAAGATTTTAAAATACTCGTAAAAAATGTGTACAACCAGTACATATGAATAAGCATCCGCAAAATCTTATCGACATAAGTGAGAAAATAATAAACGTTCCTACGGGAAAACTTGAACCTACGGACGTAGTGTGTTCGGATACTGCGTGCAGATACTTGCGACATTTAGTTGATACCCTGTTCATGCATTGCACTAGCGATGCATAGGGCGTATTGTATCTCCGAATAAATTTTAAGCTGAAATTTAACTATCTCATGAATGGGATTTATTCTGCCATCAGTTAGTGCCGCAATCATTGCTAGAAACGTAAGTTCAACAACTTAAGAAAAAATCGAGGTACATACATTATATTCACAATAATATCTCGCTTAATAGTACAAGATAACGTTCTTCTCCACAGAAAACCCTTTCCCTCATCCACATTCCTTGTTTTCTTCTTATTTCGTCGTTTTCTAAATCAATTGATCACACAGCTTTTCAACAGAATTTGTTATTCATAACTCATAATTCATAAGTCATTCTCCTCAACTTGACATCATTTTCAACTCCGAACGCACCAGCTCTGGTGACATTAGAGTTGCTAGTTGTTTACACACGTTCAACATAATTCCGAGATTAACCAGAAAGTGATGTAGCCTATGCTTTCTGACAACTTGCGAGAGAAATTACAGCTTGTGTAGCACCCTAGCAAATTCTCTCGACTTACTCGTTTTTTAAAACCAGTAAGTATTTTGATCTTACATTAAAGATAGACTTTATTTTTTCCCGAGTAGAAGAAGATTAGTTTAAGAAAAATCACGGATAACGCCGGGTAATCAGCTAGTCTACGTATAAACGCAGCAATTTTCTTCAAAACACCATATTCACAAGCCACTCGTGAACTGAAAATTTTATTTATTTAATTAATTTTAATTTTTGCTTCCCAACATACAGTGTTTAACTAATTTAGCAGAGTCCAGAGAAACTACCTTTTGCATGTTGAAATATTGATACCTTTTACTGCACCACCATCTTCAGATGTATTAGTGCTCAGGTAGATTATAACTATACCGCGGTACATTATACCGTAGTAAAAATAGGAAAACACTCCGAGTTTGTCTATTAAGAAAGTACTGGATTGGGAATAACAACGACATATTGATGTTTGTGAGATAAAAGCCTTCTAACTGATATTGTGGCCTAATTACATCGGTCCACAGGGACTTACCCATACTTACATATAGTAGACCCTGGGGTCTTATGTACCGGTTGTCAGAAGGGGAAAACGAAGTTTGGTGTCTCCGTCTCTCTTGCACATTGACTTGGTTGGGAGAACTCGATTCCCCTCTCTGACTGCTGACTGCCGCGCACACGTCGTTGCGCACAAGTACCTTACCCTGACAGCATTCTAATTTTTCAAATTCATAATAATACAAATTTGATACAAAACTTAACTTATACGCTACAACTTATTTCGGGAGCCGCGCCAGTTGATCGAATTTTCGCTTGAAGCATGACAACGTTTCATTAAAATTCTTGTAAAACTATTTGTCAAAACTTCACGATTCAAATGTTTTTTAGCTTTGTAATATATAAAACATAAAATCTATTAAATTTGATGATGATTGTTTTTTTCTTGTTAAACTTGTCTCTTAAATCGAAGTATTTTAACACATCTATTTTTAATAACATTTTATCGATAATTTATGTTAATTTTTTAACATATGCTGTCCCAGACTTTCTTGTAGAACTTTTTGAGGCAAACAATATTGCTATTGCCAGATAGTTGTCACCTATCTCTAACCGTTTAGGCAACGGAGGAAAATATAACACACTTTTTTCCGCTTTTATCGGCATTTATTGTCAAAACCCATTTCAATTTTTAAAAAAAAATTAACGTTAGTCTGTGTTCATCCTGGACATCTAAACTATATCCTTGCCAAATTTCATTACGATTGGTCCAGGGGTTTAGTCGTGATCAAGTAGCAAAGAGACTGACAAATTGTCGCGTTATATTAGTACGGAAGTAATGGATGTCTGTTATATAGGGTACGGTGGTCTATCAAAATATCCAAAGAAAGGTTATGGAAAGAAACCCATCAGAAGAATATAAGTGTGGAATATACAGGATATTGAGTGGGTTTGCCATACTCTGAGGAAAAAATTAAAGAATCCTATAGAAAATTATTATTAACCATCAATATAGTGTATTGAGTATAAACTAAATTGTGATTGTGTTGACATATGAGACACACGGTGTAGTTTGAGTGCATTAAACACTCTAAAATACTACCACAAAGTCGTAGGTTTGCCATCTTGTTATATGATGTAGGTATTTCTCTTTTCGGCCAACTGAGGACCACTATTATGAGTGTTAGTAAGGATCAGTTCTGTGTGAGTTTACACACTAGACACATCGTGACACAATTTTGGGGAACAGTGTCCAGATAGAATCTAGATTGCTGTATCTACTATGAGTATTACAACTGCAGAGGTAAGCCGCAAAGGATGAACTTTTCATACACCGCAGTTATATGAACTGAGACATAAAAATGAAAAGCTAGTTTTTTCTGACCCCACCGGGAATTGAACACGGGAGTACATGGTAATGAGCGAGCACGCTGACACCGTAACAACGGAAGAGTTCTTTGTTAAATGATGACTAAGAAAGGTATAAAAAATTTGCAGAATATTATCAAGAAGTGCACACAATTTTTCAGTGTAACAATATATTATTTTGTATACTTCTATGTTGTATGTTACTATTTTTTTAAACTAATTGTCTATATACATTTAGGTGAAATAACGGAAGAACAGACCTTATAGCCTATGCCATGTTAACAAATAAAATTCAAATAGAAATTTTTAAAAAGTAGATTGTCGGAAAGCTACTCACCTGTCTGAGGAAAATGTTGCTGGTAAATCGCAAAAATGAGACATACTTGAGTAGGTGGGGTACGGAGGAGAGTACGAATTTTGAATGGAAGGATAAATGTGGCGAAAAAGTATGAAGTGAGGCAACTACGTTTTAATTGATGCGACGAGAAAATATCAGAACGATGAGAAACTATCAGAGCGATGAGAAAATATCAAATTAATTTGGAACTCTTATCAAGTCTGATGAATGAGAACTCCAATTGTATGTGTCTGTAATCGTCTTCCACTTCCAATATTGGTGCGTCTATCTTACTGAATTATGTTGTATTTGAGAGGTTTTTATTGCATGTTTTTGTTTTTGTTGGGTTTTTTTCAAGAAAAAAATCACTATGTATATTTTTTCTTTGTGAAATGGCCAAAATAAGGTCGGAGGTGTATGATATATATTTTACTACTCTAGATTTAAAAATGGACGTAAATAGTAGAATTAATTTATATTGTTTTTCATTAATATATTGTGACAATGTTTTCCCTAGTGAGTGTTTTTATTACAGAAAAGAACCATAACTTCCCAAAAGCGGACAGTAATCAGTAGCGGACTAATTTTAAGGTCCCATGAGTGTCCGTTACGGAGCAGTATTCACTGAGTTAAACTAAATCATTATGCGTACACTATTTCTCTTGAATTACATGTCTCACTTTTTTCATGTTGATTATCTCTTTTACAGTTCTCCAGTTTCCAAGAGAGGTTTTGTTTCGTTGATTTAAACAGTGTTTTCCTCTAATTTGTGATCATGTAGCCGGAATGCTATAGTCGCATCATTCAGTGTACTCGTACTTGAGAAAGTCTACTCTTACTGTTAAGAAAGCGAGTTGAGGCATTCATTGTGTACATTTGTCTTCAGATCCTTCCTACGTCCTGGCGGGACCGAAGGACTTCCAGCGCTGTGGACAGCGTGCTCAGCAGGCGCAGCGGGAGTTGGTAAGTGGTTTTCTCAGCACAACATTTGTTCTCACTTCAGAGGCCTTCTTGACTAAGATATCCGCGATATGTTGCTCCAGGAACATCATTCTCTTATCCCAGCATCTCCATCTTCACCATGTCTGTACATATACGTAAGCGAAATACCTCTCAAATATGGACTGACTGATTCATTGACTGACTAATCACGAAATCTCAAAAACTGTTAAGCCTACAAGCTTNGACAGAAGAAGGGATTTTACGAAACTCCATCCTTAAGAGGGTGAAATGGCGGTTGAAATATTTTATATATGTATTTGTTTCGTGGTAAAGAACGTTTCGGATATTCAGCACGTTGTTCGTCGGATCGAACACTTGATTTTCACTTACCATGTTCACAAATCACTTGTTTTGAGTCTTAATGTGCAATATTTAGTGATTTTAGAATTGTTTAAATCGATAGCAGTCGAGACCTTAGTTAAAGAAATTCTGTTACGCTTGCCGGCATGTACACCTACCCAGTCTCGTAAAACGTGGCGCACGGAAGAGTTGCTGCCACGGCCGGGCNGTGTGTGTGTGTGGGGGGGGGGGGGTAACGGCCTTGGCTGGTTAATGGATATTATGTTAGTCTTTTAAAAAGACACATTATGGCAATATATTTTACCCTCTAAAATTTAAGATTAGCATTACGGAAAGTATTACGTAGATTTACGGAAAGCAGAATTCTTTTTGTATAAACATTCATAATTACGTTCACTTATCATTTTAATCAAACCCAACACCGCTTCTTCAGTCCTCTTTCTCTGTGTGAATCCATTCAATTTGTTATGTTCCAAATACGTTGTTAACCTCTTTGGCATTATTTTATCCATCTCTTTCATTATGCCAGTATGAGGAATGTAGGTATATGTAACCATATACTCGGTAGGCACAAAAACCTTGCTAGCCACATGGTAATTTAGACAGGACAAATCTGCCAAAGTACGATTTAGGTAAAATAACATGCAAAATGTGACTTTTGTAGAAAGAAATAAGAATTGATTTAGACCCAGTCCATCAATGATGTTTGTAACAGAATATAGTGAGTTTGAAACGTTTTTAAAAGAATAGGAGAATGGCTTGAGGAACATTGCAGATGTGGATTTAGCAGAGGCAGTTCAGATAATGTTTAATAGCAATGTTGTCTTTGTGGAGAAAAAAGTGACAAATCTCTTCAAAAGATGGAAGTATAAGAAGATTGGATGTATAAGAGAGACAAACATTAATAGATACAAAATAAAAAAATTCCGTTTTCAGGGGTTCATGTCTAATATACTTAAACAAGAATACCAAAAGTAGTATATCAATAGACTAACCAATTGTAATTGCAAATGATAGTACACAAGGCAGTTGACGACAAAATAGCGCAGATTTGAACAACCAATCAATAGATAATATGTTGCAGAATAAGTTATAAATAGAGAACAACAAAAAATTAGATGTATTAATCATCAACCGAATAAAAAAAAGTGAATTATGAGTTTTTTTTATTAATTCCCTTGTAGTATCAGCAAGATACATGTGACAATTATGATAATTCTGGTATTGTACAACAATCATGTTGGAAATCAGTTTGGTCTTTTGACAGACATTATAATATACTCTACATATAGTTTCCTTTTCTCTGTTTTTATTTCTTGAAAATAATCTTCAGAATAATAAGTTTCAAGTTCTCGTCTTTTACTCGCTGACGTGCTATTTTGACATACCAAATTTCAACGTGCGGAGTACTGTATCATGGTAACATAACTCTCATACGAAGTTGGGCCGTGTCGGCTAATATGCTTAACCGTTGGCGCGTGTTTTAAATCTAGCTATTCTTGTGTGTCCAAAGAATATAGTTATGATTATATGCAATTTGTTTTAAATGCTCTTTGTACAATGAAAAAAGAAAACTCGTGTAAATGTAACACTTGATGTTTGTCTCATTTCTCAAAAGCGAAATTTTAGACGTCAGGAGCTTCTGGAAAATTGGTCTAAATTGTTGGATTGTACTTGATATGATGTGCGTATATTAGTTCAGAGAAAGAGATGCCTGTGTGTCTGGATAATGTGTACAAAACTATAATAATCAAAAAATGATTTGTTTAACATTGTTTTAAAAATAGGTATTTGTGTTACAAGGAATGTATTCCCAAAATCATCTTGATGTGGAATTCATCATTAACCTATATGTTTTAGTAGTTTTGGGTTCGATTACAAATATGTTCCATGTTTTCATCTATAACAATTATTTTCCGTAACACGTCGGTTATTGCTCATTAAACCTTCTTGCACTTACAGAAGCTTCAATTAATGTGGTAGAGTAATTCATGAAATATTTCAAGTCCAACTCATCTCTTCCTACATCTTCATCTACATCTTCTTCCGTCCGGATATTCGTGTATCTACGTCAATAATGATATTCTAAACTCCCCATTGCGAGGTTACGAGAACTTCTGCGTTGAAATTGTGTTCGAATTTTCTGCTGTTAATTTGACTGACGTAGGCATTATTGTTTTTTGTATTTATAGACATCCTCAATTCTGACAAAAATATATTATTTAAAAAATTAAAACAAAAAAGAGTGATATTGCTGTGGAATACATCCTTCATTAAGACGCAGAGGAGCAGAGTCACACTCTCAATGTCGCTTAAGTCCATGATCACCCCTATGACGAAATATACTTATTTTCGAAAGGGGATGAGAAGGGGTTGAAATGTAAAAATTAACGGAAATGACTGATATTAATATTGAGATCATAGTTTTCAGAGCCGATGAAATCAGTAATGGCATTTGCAAAGAAGCCAAAGTACACTATCAGGCCGTATAAACTCCAGCATCCCTAGGGAAGAGGATGCCGTGAAAAAATAATCCAACATGACAGATTCCAGTGACGAGTCCACAGTTTTCGGCGTCGTCGAGTTGGTAGAATAAACTGAAATCGTGTAAATCTAAATTTAGCCCTCATCGAAGAATGACACCACTAGCAACCTTTGGGAAGAAGATGAAAATAGGTTCATAATTGAAAGCTAATTCTGAAATTTAAAAAAATTAAAATTACATCGGATCCATAATTTTAGGGTTTATTATATATTTAATTAGACTACTAATGTCGTTAAGTCATGTTCAGATTACATATAAACATGGTATCAGGGTCAATGGTTTTTGTGTTCTGAGATCAATAATCGTAGTTACATGACATTATATAATTTATCAGACCACATGAGGAGTATGACACCCCTAGATATGGTGGTTGGGAAGAGCGAGACACGAAAAATTATTGAAAATGTTTGCTAAGAAAGGATTTTACGAAATTACATCCATAAGGGAGTGAAATGAGGATTGTAATTTTGTATGAAAGTGCTTGTACTTAAAGCTAAAGATCGATTTTGAGGTTTAATTCGCGGATCTGGAAGTATAATGATATATTTGTCTATGTTTGTGCTTTTTTTGTTCGTTGTTTGTTTTTTTGTTCTTATGTGTACTGTGCAATGTCTTCCTACAATTACCAGGCTGGAGTCTAACGCTTGACAACACCGGTCTCGTAGGCCGGTCGGCCAAAGAGAAGTTCAAAGAGCTAACACGTTCATATATTTAATCGTCAATATCATAGAAGCTAAAAAATATATGGCTTGACCACAATAAATAAATAATTACTTTTAGTTCAGATTCAATTTACACGAAGAATATGAATGCGGAAGCAATCCATTCGCTGAAATAAAGTTATCGCATTTAACCAAGCCGGCAAACGGTACACCGTTGCCACATAGTGCATGTCCAGCCTGGAAATTGTACCTTTGTAGGGGTGGTTATCGTCTTCAACATTGACTCTTAGTTACACAGATTGAGTTTCGCGCGTGTTCTCGACCAACCCCCACAAAAATACTAAGTAAAACTAGCTAATGTAAGCAAACGTAAAAAGTGATCCAACAAAACAAGATTAATATTTGTTGCATTGTAAATGCAGTTGTACACAAGACAAAGCAACAGTCTTGATTGGTTTCGTGAAATCCTAGATTAGAATGTATTAGTAGCATTCACGATCAGTACATTTACATGTCTTGAAGCATTACGCGATCTCAGAACAGAATGCGGAAAAGAAACTGAATCAATAAATTTTCATTGCTAAAGTAAGCAGTAACAATACCCTAACTTGACACTTTGAATTTTGTCTTAAAATGATTAACAGTGATTCAACCAACTCATTCTTGTAACCACAAGTATAGTAATAATTATTATTTCAACTTTTTTGAATAAAATATAAAGTTTCAGCTTCAACTGCATTTAAACAATATATCCCCCTTATATTCTGACAAATGTCTTTCTACTTTTAACTTCTTTTCGGAATAATTTTATTTTTAAATTCTTTCTAGTCTGGCAGGAATTAATAACGTCATGACACAAAAATCTATCATTTTAGCAATTAATTGAGGGGGAAAACCAACCAAGTCTCCAACACTTTCCGGCAGTCGTGGCGATTAGGGGGGCATTAGGGGGGGACTTTTCTACGAAAAAATAAACATTAAGCTTCAACCCTCTAAAACATGGAATTATAAAAAAAAACATTTATACTAGATTTGCTTTCGTGTCACCAAATTGTCTATCCTTCAATTTATACCGAGGTAGCAACAAATTGTCCCCTCAAAGTCTATCTACCCTCTAATTCAAATTTTGTTTTCGTGCGATATGCAATAAAAATGAGTTGTATAAAAATGCGATATGCGATAAAAATGAAATGATAATAATATATGATTACTGGTTAGTTTAAAGTTGTTTATACTAAAAAAATGGGGTATGTATTGTAGTGGAGGAAGGTCGATTGTTAATGTACATCCAACGTCACTATCAACAATTGATAAGTGTCCTTAGAACAAATTATCTATGCCGGTTTCTGACTCTGCTGGAGAGGTGGTGGTCTGGGGTGAAATTGAAGCTGTTTAAAAAACGTATCATTATTGCCTTGCGCACTACCACGGCTGACCCAACCCGAGACATGACACACGTGCAGCCAAACGCGCTATCAGAACCTGAGTGGCAGATCTATCTTGATGAAACAATAAAACAATTCTTTCAGAAGATTAAACACACAAATTCTGCGTCCCAAAACAGAAATACCATGAATAATATGATTGCTGTACCCTTCGTTCCAGGACTAACCAAGAATATTAGAAAAACCTGCAATGAATACAACATTAAGACAATCCACACAATTAATAATAAACACCCCTTTGCTAAAGCACACATGGACAAGACATAAAAATGAAATGACCAATATAGTATATAGAATTCCATGTACAAACTGTGACCTCTATTATATTGGACAATCAAAACATAAACTAATGAATCGAATACGTGAACACAAAAGTAATATACATAAAAATAAAGAGGGTGGTATAAATATACGTATAGGAAAAACAGGCCATATGATAGACTTTGAAAATAGAACTATTGTAGATTATGAACATAATAAACAAATAAGAAGAATCAATTAATATTAAAATTAACAAAGTTATGAATACACAAGTTGAGTCAAACATATTCACTTCAAAATATGACACAATATTAAATATAATAAAAAATATAAATAAAAACTATAGATAATTCATTCCAACATTATTTCCCCCACTACGTGGTTCCGTCATAGCAGGAAGACAGCCTGTACCGCACCGTACTGATGGACCTTAGTTCGATGGATCAGAGCTGGAGGATAGCACCGAATGCCGCACAACAGGCTACAACCGCATGACCCACAACTAGACGAACATGCAACAAAAATAGCATGAGATAATTTTAATAAGTTCAACACAACATTTAATCAGTATACGCATACATCATAAGAGCGTTCAGGTTTGTACTTTCTCACATATTTAAGTTAAATATTTCTAACAATTGTACAGGAGATTAGTGATGAGATATACTAGATAATTTATATATTTTTTGTAGAAAATATAAAGTGCACCATGTAATTTACAATAAGGATTTTGTACAATTTTGAGAAGAAAAGGAAGAATACATCTGAAGAGGGGGAACATACATCCCCGAAACGTAATGTGAAAGTACGAACGATTAAAGAGTTTGTGTGTCCTTAATACATTTTGTCATAAATAAGGGCACTACCAACTAATTTAACAAGTTGAAAGACAACATTACTCATAAAGTTGAAAGACAACTTAATTTATAATAATTGCTTTAGTTTGTTGTGCGGCAGTAGTGTTGTAGTGCCGGAAAAACATAATGTTGAACGCCACTTTCAAACAGTCCATGCAACTTTGAATACGCGCTATCCACTTAAATCTGAATTAAGAAAGAAGAAAATAATTCAACTTAAATGAAACCTGAATGCCCAACACTCGGTTTTCACTAGGCCTGTAGTAAATTCTAAAAAGGCCACGATTGCTTCTTTCAAAATTTCTCACCTGCTCGCAAAGAAGCAAAAGCCTTTCCAATATGGTGAATTGTTAAAAGAAGCATTTCTGACTGGCGCTGATTGTTTATTTGAGGGATTTCCTAACAAACGTGAGATTATGTCAGCAATACAAAACTTACAGTTGTCAAATAACACCGTCACAAGAAGAGTACATACCATTTCAAAGAACATAAAAACTCAATTAAAGAATGATTTGGAAACATGTGACTGGTTTTCATTACAATTTGACGAGTCTACAAATACATCAGACACAGCACATTTAGCAGTTATGGTGAGAATGGTATTTAGTAACTTTACTGTAAAGGAAGATTTACTGAAAATATTACCCATGAATGGACGAACAACAGGTGAGGATATCTATAACACATTTAGAACATATGCAAAGTCAATAGATATGCCTTTGCACAAGTTCTCTGCGATAACCACTGATGGAGCACCAGCAATGGTTGGTAATATCAATGTATTTCTTGTCGGGGAGGATCTCTGGATTTGCTTCGCAAGCCTCAGCATGTAGGCTTGCTTCGCAGTAACATTTCCTCCTCTCCAAAATAAAATGTTTTAAAGTGTTCAATTGGAACAAGATTTATTTCTACTGTCGTAACATAAAACAAAGAACGACACCAGACGGCGGGACCAGGCGTAGAAAGTTCAGTTCGGAATTGTTCGTTTAACTCACTACTGATTTCTGGCAAGTCGGTGGTCGGAGATGTGTTGATTCTTGGGACGGTAGAATAGGCTTCGGGTCGTCTGTAATCCTGGTTCTTGTACATAGGATTTCGACGTGACCTCGAGAAAAATCGTCAGCGTAGAGTTATTTCGTTGAGCTGTGCTTGGTGTTGAGGTAATCGGGCTGCGATGTGACCTTGACCAAGTTCAGTGCGTAGGCTCTAGTAAACTGTTTTCAAGTAATCTGTTGAGATTCTAGTTTGCATTCGTGTTTGAGGAGATCGTGCGATGAACGACCTGTTCTCAGCTAATGCATAGACAGAAGTATCAAGTAATTCTTGCTTGAAGAGACCGGGCGACGATATGACGAGCGGTCTGTTCGCTGCTGGTCCGTAGGCAGAAGTATGAAGTTGTAATCAGGATTCTGGTTTGGAGTAATCGGGTGAAGATGTAGCGATTCTGTTCGCGGCCGATTCATAGAAGTCAGTTGCATTCGCGTTTGAGAAGATCGTGCGGTGAGCGACCTGTTCATTCGATGCATAGCCTGAAGTAATCAAAGTTCGTTGCCACGGGTAGGGGCGTAACACTATGTTGAGATTCGTTTATTTAGAGATAAACGAAGGTTTCTGGTTGCTCGCGGCACGCATTATAAATAATGTTAGGATTCTTTGGCGTTCTTATGTTGACTCTCTTGTACAAAGAGTGATGTCATCATGGAAACCAGTTAACAACTTGGCGCATCGTCGTAGTCGTCGGCTCCATGTATGTAATGTGTTACATGTGGGAGATTCATCAATAAGTATCAAGTATGTATAAAGTATACGTAGGAAATGTGTTCCTACAGATTTGTTGCTCTCTGCAAGAATGATAAATCATTTCCAATTTTTTTGTCGTATCACTGTATTATCCATCAGGACGTTTTGTGTGGTAAAATACTACCCTTCGGACATGTAATAAAAATAGTCACAAAAATTGTCAACACTATTCGAGCAGCGCTTTTGCAACATCGTCTTTTCAAGGCCTTATTAGAAAATTCTGATCCTGATCTTATTCCACATAATGAAGTACGTTGGCTCAGTAAAGGCAAAGTTCTTGCAAGATTTGTAAATTTAATTGAAGAAATAAAAAATTATCTCAATACTAAAAAACAAAATTTTATTGAATTAACGGTTGCTGGTTGGTGGATTTGGGCTTC
>NNCF01125920.1:530099-594060 GCA_002313205.1 Laupala kohalensis | reverse complement strand
TTTTGAAAGATAATATAAACGGCGTTTGTTTTTTGAAAAAATTCTTATCCCTTGGGTGATCCATCTATTGTATTTCTTTGTGTTAATTAACTTGCGTTTTATGGGAAAACTAGAGTTGTAATGATTTAGGAATATTGAGATAAATAATTTGTCGTCGGTGTTTTGGCAATTGTAAACATCTTTCCATGTTTCTTCACGCAAATAATTTATGAATATGGATTTATTTATGTCATTAAACTCTCTTGTAAATTTGTAAAGGATTTTAAGCGGTTTTAGTTTATTATTAATAGTCAATACTTGAGCAAGGTGATCACTGTATCCGGCGATAAACACTTCAGAGAGATACGAGATTCCATTGTTGACTATAATTTGATCTAGCAATGTTTGAGATGAGCCGGAGAGGCGAGTGGGGTCGTTTATCGTAGTAATAAAGTTGAAGGAGTCGATAAGATTCTTGAATCGATTAACTGGTGAATGTGCAGAGTCAGATGTACTCAGGAACNTCGATTAACTGGTGAATGTGCAGAGTCGGATGTACTCAGGAAATCGATGTTGAAATCGCCACATATAACGATAGATTTAGTAGATTTATGTGTGATATGTTTTAAAACAATTCCGAAGTTCCGAAAAAATATGTCAAGATCTGATTGAAAAGGTCCATAAATACACAAAACAACAATACCAGTGTCGGTCAGATTAACTGCAGAAAATTCGATTACACTATCTTCGCAGACGTTCTCGTAGCCTGTCAGTGGAGAAGATAAAATATCATTACGAATGTAGATACACGTACATCCGTGGGGATTTTTTCCTTTAAAATTTTGCCGACAGTAAAAACTTGCTAAATAATAATTAGAAATAGCAGTATCGTTGATGTTGTTAGTTGAAAGCCAATGCTCTGTGAGGCATAGCAAATCGAATCGACTTTCGTGTACCAGAATTTCAATGTCTGTCAATTTGTTTGAATGGGATTGGACATTATGATGAAATATAATTATTGTATTTTCGCAAAGAGTTTGTGACTCACGAGAAATGGAATCGACGTTAGATTATGGAGAGGAATTTTAAATTGGTACAGCTTCTAGTTCCGGATCAAGCCCGCACACTGCACCTGGACGCGATTGTCACCTTCGAGTACCACATCGTACTCCTGAGCGCTGTGTATGGGGGTGGCAGGAGGAATAGATGAGGACGTGCGAGATGAGGAAGCAGTAGGTGAAAGAACGGAGAGAGGAGAAGAAATGGGTGTCGAGATAGGAAGAGGAGACGGTGATGAGGTAGGAGCAGAAGGAGGAGATGAGGTAGGAGGAGGAGATGTAGGTGCAGGAGGAGGTGTAGGAGTGGGTAGTGGGGCAGGTGGATGATGTGAGGTCAGATGTGAAGCTAGAAGAAAATCGAAGTGCGGTTTCCCAGACGGTCTCATGTGTAAACCGAGCTGGGTAAAGTCCTTGGCATTCAGGTGTGGCTGCAAGTCAAAAAATGTGATTTTTGTGTCTGCCAGGTGATGTTTTAGGGAGATGTTTGCCAGGTTAATTTCGTGGTTTATTTGTGGAACGTTGAAGCGTGGAGGCAAGCTAGAGAGCACTATGTTTGTGTGCTGAGAGGCCATTTTTAGTTTTTGTAGATGTTCAGAAGCGTTGAAATGACCACCCAAGTTAATATCGTTCTGCCCATATATGATGATTACCGTGTCCCGCTTTGTGAGTTTTTTAGTGTAAGTGTCCAGTTCTAGAATAACTTCAGCCAAACGAGCGTTTGACTGAAGTGTTCTTCACCAATGTATGTAGTGTTCTTCACCAATGTTAATTTTTCTTATATAACTTATGGTAATTGTGTATGGGGTTGTCTAATTTACAGTAGTGGATAGTATTATCAATTATATGATTGATTATGAATGTTGAATTCGCCCTTAATTGGTTTTTTGTTTTGTATAGCCCTGATGAAGGTAACGTTCCCAAACGTTGGCAAAGTAATAATAAAGTGTTTGGCCAAACTGCAAGAATTGTGTCAGGTAATTTCTAATGGCTGATAATATTATCACAGTAAAACCATGTGGAATATTAACAATTATACAACACCTTCTGAAATTGCTCATAAAACGTTTTCCAACAAAACAATTGGCAAAATTGTATCCAATTCTCAGAACATCGCAAATTTGTTTCAATCTTATATCTTAGTAAAAGGTACAAAACCGAATTCAGTATCTGAAAATCAATGTCACCCAAATTCATCCTCCCATTCTATTTTCACTTCCGAATCTAATTCCACTGAAATCGTGAGAACCTGCAGTTCATTAAAAAATACAACGTCAATGTAGTTTTGTTGTTTAAATGTAGTCAATGTAGTATGTTCACTAAGGTTTCTGTAATTTAAAAAAGTGCGAATTTATCGAAACGTTTTAAAATGCATATGTAGTTGTAAACAATGAACAAGTATCACAACTGAAAAAAGAAACAAAGAAAGAAATTGAAGTTGGTATAAAGTTCGTTCAGTGGAAAGAACGAGAATATTCCAACAGTTTCGCGCACAATTTTGAGTCAGTGACGTCAGAGGAAGCAAACAGCATATAAGGTTGAGTATTTCGCGATTGTTATCAGTGCTAAACGGAAGCATGGCAAGGGAACGAGCTACGGATCTTGCGGTAAGCAATTTAATTATACAACAGCACCAAAGTGGAATTTCGCAACGCCAAATTGACCGAACGTTCCGCTTGGCACAATCTACAGTGTGTAGAATGATAAAAAAGTTTCACTATTACTGGAAATATCTGTCCGGGAAAGGTTCCCGGTCGGATGCTAACATTGACGGATCGGGAAATACGCCTATTTCGTCGAAATATTCGTAAAAATGGACACTCGGCAGTCGCAGACCTAGTCACATGGGCAAGATAAAGTTTTGGAAAGACAATTTTCAAAGCATCTACGCGTCGATATATCAAAAAGTGTGGCTACGCATTTTACAAAGCAAGATGTAAGAAACTTCTCACTTTATCGAATAAACGTCGGCTTGTTGCTTTATCGTTGGCTTGTTGAGTGGGCCAAATCTCATCTCAGCTGGACTTCATCTCAGTGAACAAAGGTACTGTGGACAGATGAATCCATATTTCATGTTTCATATGGAAATATTGGAGTTACACATCAAAGCTCACTTACTATTTAAAAGATAGGTATCAACAAGTCGAATGCTAAAAATAAAGTACTTCAACATTGCCTTTCAGACACAAAGTCACATGGAGATCCCTACGATTCATTTATTGACCCTTCGAGTTTACACCTCCATATTGGCACGTTGTTTATGTAAATTGTAATAAATTATAACCTTATCTTAATCACCGCCCCTGCGATGTGTCATGCTTCAGGAACTGTATTTGTATTATAATTTTATATTTGTATAATTACGCGGTAAGTGTTCCCTCCACGGCACTGTGTACCCCATAGCCATCTCTCAAGGGCACCGGGAGTGTCGCGCTCCGTTATTCCCCGAGACAATTTGTGAGTGGACGGATCCATCAACATGGTCAGGTTCTGCACTCATGCGTCTCTTCCACGTGGTTGGATATTGAAGCGTAGCATATGTTGGAGTATAATCATCAATGTGGCATCCGTAACCGTGAATCATCCAGACTCAAGCGAAGGAGCCTGAACGACTGGTCCTGTCTATCCGTGTTCCAATCAAGAGTAAACATGGTTTAGTTAAAAATATTGAGAGTTCTCAAAATAATTTTCAAAAACTATCACCATGCCATAACCAGAGCAAAATAACAAATTTGTCATTTAAATTTATCTTGATTTAGTTGTGATGTATATATTTAAGCGTAATATTTTGTAATTATATTATTATTTAAATTTGTTTCTAGTTTCAATAAATCATGGTAATTGCCATGTGGCCCTCCATAACTTAGTTCCATTATTAATAGCACCATAACTCACTACCGTTACAAGGAGTTTTTATGAGATGCTCGTTCCAACCATATACTCTCTTTTTCTTAATGTTTGTTGTATGTGAACGACATATCAACTTCCACATCTGACTGCAAAATGGTCCTTTTTGCTGACGACACTAATTTACCATGTGAACACGTCAACGCTCAAAAAGTTCTGTGTAAACTTTCGTCTTGGTTTCATACAAATCGTCTCATTGTAAACACTGACAAAGCAGTCTCTACGTCATTTTACAACAGTATCACAAAACTTTTACCCCAAGTTACAATTTTGTTAAACGGAACGCAAAATACTGTATCGAAAACAAAACTCTTCGGACTCCATTTTCAAGTCAACCTCAAATAGAATTGTCACATTGATAATCGAAATTCTAAATTAAGCATATTGTGTTATGCCCTCCGAATCTTTGTCAATTTAGTCAATTTTTTATTTTTTTAAATGTTTTTATTTATTGTCAACGTATGACTACGTGGAGGACAATAAACTAATTTAATAGTCAGTCCACAATTTGCCCGTTGTGTATATTTGGCAAACGTTTACTCCTATTTACGGTACGGCATTATCTTTTGGAGCAAATCCGATCAGAGCATCCGAACTTTCAGAATTCAAAAGAGGATTGTTCGGATAATTTGTGATTTCCATCCTCTTCTTCTCTTGTAGACCTTTATTTAAGGAAAAAATTTTTGCAACACTTTCCTGCATTTGTATTACGAAACGGTCTTGTTTGTTAAGACCGCATTACTAAAGTGCCACCCTTGTTTCATTCGAAACTGTCTTGTTCACGAACGCAGTATTTGCAATAAGAATAATATGCATCGCCCTATAGTGTCAATCACTCTATTTGACAAAAAGGGCCATATCCTATGCGAATCGTTCTATATAATTCCCTCTCCAAAAATATAAAATATTGTTAAATTGTATCTCTTCAAATCCGCGGTTAAAAGCTACCTACTGCACCATCGATTCTACAATGTAAAAGAATTCATTGATTTTAATCAAAGGTAAAATGGGTTTCTGTTTTCCATCAAATGTGTATTTTTTTTAATTATTATTTTAAATACAGTAAACACACAAAATGTTTACTGTAGCCCTATTCTGAACCGGGTTTTCCCGAATTTCCTTCGGGTTAAAGTGAATTTTATATACAGGTTCTCTAATCTCTTGAGATCTACTGTAATAATTAATCTTGAATTTAGATTTATTTTAATTGTTAATATTTATAAACAATACTAGCTGAGTAACCGACGTTGCCCGGGACCTTTCTTATACTAATCTTCTCTTACTCTGGAAGAAATAAAATCTACTTATATAGTAAGAACAAAATACTTTAACTTGCTGGTTTTTTTAAATATTTACAGTATCCTAATTGTTTAAAAAATTCATAATAATACAAATTGATTACAAAAAGTGACTGTATATACTACACCATCTCGCGAGAACTACGGTGATCAATCGGATTTTTACTTCCAAATCATGACGCGGATGCTCCATTTCATTAAAATTTTTGTAAAATCTAAACTATTTGTCGATATTTTACGATTTAAAGACTTTTTTATCTTTGTTAATGCACAAAATAAATAACGTATTAAATTTGATGATAGTTGATTTATTCCATCTTAAATTACTCTCTTAAATTGAAGTGTTTTAATAACATTTTATCGATAGGTTAATTTTTGATGATAGACACATGCCGTCGCAGACTGTTTTGTAGAACTCTTTGAGGCAAACAATATTGCCATTCATAGATGTTATCGTATCTATGACCGTTTAGACAGCGTAAGGAAATATAGCTCTTTTTTCCCAATTTTATTGACATTTGTTGTCAAAACCCATTTCTATCTTTCTTATCTCACCTTTTAAAAATAAAAGTTAGCCTATGATTATCCTTGAACGTTCTCCTTGCCAAATTTCATTGTGATCGGTTCAGTGGTTTAAACGTGATCTAGCAAATAGACACACTTTCGCGTTCCACATGAAATATGGAAGTAAGTAAATTCCGAATAATATGTAGTTCGATAATTATACGTACTTGTGTATTATCTGTTTGGTGTTTTATTAAAGACAAATTGTTTGTATTCCGTTGATATTATAACACTTAGCTAACTTATTCTTATCTAAGAAGTGTGCTGAAATTTTCAATCCTCCTCTGCCATAGGGCGCTTGATCGGAGTAATTCCTTGCTTGCTTCCAGAGAGTAAATTAGTTTATTGTCCTCCACGTGGTCATACGCAGTTTGTAACTGCTTATACTTATTATTATAGAATATGTACAATGGTTTTTTACTGCTTGTTTCATTACATCAGGACGCAGCACGGATCGCTTGTAAAATTGGTTTTCATCAAACTGACCGATTGTCCCAAGTCACGTCACGTAATATACTTCACACGTTCCTTTGGTTTATTGATTTTGTTGACTTTCTTTCTCTCCACGCTATTCTCACATCGCCCGTGCCGTTGATACCAAAAGACTCTACATTCGCATCCATAGTCGTCTCAAAGGCTTTGCTGCTTTCTAGGTTTGGCGGTGCTTGGGCGAGGATTCAAAGAACGCAAAGCACAAGAAACCTTTTCCCAAGATCAGCCCTCTCATTCGAAACAATAAAATCTCAAATTTATTGCAAAAAGAAAAAGAAGCAAACCGGGAAAATACTACCCTAAAACTACTTCATTTTGCATTGTATTATTTGTGTGCAAGGGGTGAAAAGATGGGGGAATTGCTATGATGTTAGTACACGTGAATGTTGGGAGAATTTGTTTAATGGTGTATACAAATTAAATAAAAACTTCTAACAAGAAGAAGTATTACACGCCCTGACGAAGATACGAATAGGTATCATTGGCGTGTAAAAATTGAGTTTTTTTTGTATTTGACATAAATGCAAAATAATCTTTTCCCAGTTCTTCACTTTGTTTTGTATTTGTCATGAAATCTCAAGACGAGATGTTTAGGGTAACTAGAGGAGATCATAAAATTTGGATACGATTTATATACTACTCATGGATTGATAATGACTCAATTAAAAGGAATGGATTTGATTACATATTATTTTGCATAGAGATGGCAACAGTGCCGTAATGCCACTCGTAATTAGACGTTACGTGCATAGAGTCTGTTACCAGTAGAAATATCTGCGCAGTCTGATAGAGCGCGCCACAGTGAACACAATAGATGTTCAGTGGTTGTCGAGAGATCGAGTCAACGTGATACGGGTCAGGAGTAATACTTGTAAAGGACTGAGTCTCGCGCAGAGCGTCGACGGTGGTGTGACATGAGCAGCGCGGACAGAGCGAGCTTGACTGTCATTACAACTGCAGGGTCGCAGGATCACGCGGAGATTGAGAGTTACATAAATAAATGACAACTTACGACCGTTTTACGGATGATTAAGATATATATTGTGCTCTAATTAGTAGAATTTGAGAGCGACACTTAAACCGGAGCCTCGGAGAGGGGAAACCTATCAGGAATACTCAAAAGCGTTCGGACCGACTCAGTAGACCTGTTGGTTGCTTATATCTTTGTCGATCTGATTGTTTTGCTCTGTAACAGTCAATCATTTGTTCTGGTCATATAAACGTGTGATTGTTTATTGCGATTATTTATTCATTCGAGTATCCATTACCGAAACGAAGAGATGGACTGCGTCTACGAGGTCGCTCATGCATATGGTCATTCTCCGACGTACTAAATATTATCAAATTGAAAGCAATAGAAGATGCAATAGCAGGTTTCTATTTCATTTCCAATACGCATTTGTAATTGAAATATAATTTTAATGTAAAAACTTATTAAATTCTTTTGTGGGCCTTTAAAAATTAAATGGGATAGTGAGAGCAGAAAGTGCAGGGGGATAGTGGACGTGTTGTACCTCAATAACAACCCATAATTTTCAAAAAAGGACTGTGACACCGAAAGTGTTACTCAGTGTCACGTCAACAGTGACTTCCTTGCGGTGACGGTGTGATTCATCGATAGAGTAACCGTCGAAATCAAACTAAATGTGTAGTTCAATTGATTCATACTGATTTTTTCTACAAATAATGCGCTGTCTCAGCATTCCCCATGATTGGAACAAGATTTGCCTCTGCATTAGATCTAGAAATCATTATTTTGGTACCTCGTGAAATACATTTGTTGCACCAAATGATTCGGAATATTAAGAAGGCTGTATTTGCTTTCTTTATTATTTCGGAAATGATTCGGACTTCTTCATTGTACTGTTCTTTAATTTTAGTAGCATTAATTATCAGCTCCACTGTCCTCTTTTCGTTGTAAATCCAAGATCACTCCTTACATATCTATGTGTCGAAAGGAAAGTAACAGAAGTCATCCCCATAGTCAAGAACTCCCGTCTTTTCCATTACGTTCCATTGAATGTCACAGTTGTTGTTTTTTTGTTATAAAAGAAGCAGGAACAGCATTGGTGAAATTATTCGACCCCGTCAGACATATCTTGTAACATTTACAGAACTAGACCGCTTTAAATTATAAACTATTTGACATTTGCATTTGTCATGCATGCCATTAATAATAGTTTGTTTGTTTCTGTCACGCTCTATGAAGCACAATCTGGAATTCCCCGTGATCAAATCACTCGAGTCAAATTCTTGATAATATAAAAGTGATATATAATGAAGCATTACAGAATTACCCTTTGCTCTAATGAAAATATAAAGAATGGGTGAATTAATGTCATCCACGCAGCTCCCGTTCCTTCTAAAATGAACATGTTACTTCTTAAAACAGGTTTCTAGTGCACATTTCATTCAGTTTAAACGGATACCGCTTACCACTATAAATAATATTAGTAAGTACATTGTGTAAATCTTATTTCTTCTGATGGAGAAAGAATGATTGTGTCATGAGTACAAGCTCATTGGCTGAGGACTACAGTAAGGATGTACTACGCACCATATCAAGCAAAACACACCATATCCTTGCCCTCAACCCAAAGCAAACCTCAATAATTCGCTCATTGTCACTAGGATCATTATATGACTAACCATACTGTGAAGTTCCCTAACCAAACTCAACCGGTTTTGGAATATCGATTCGCAAAAATAATTAATTTAATCTCTTCAACCCTTCAGTAAGTGCAGAATTATGGCTCTATTACTCGGCCTGTGAAATCCTCTCTCATACTGATTACACTAAGTTACTGATTACAACACCTCCAGCCCCTTCTTCACCCTCCATGACTATCTAATTGTCTACCATGGATTCTGAGGACTGGCGTTTCCATCATACAGAGCCACGAAAGTGGTTTTAAGATGTCCACTTATGAGAACATTCATATCCATCACTCTATGTCAATGTTTCTCTAGTTCTACTTCTAGTAATAGGTACTGAAAATACTATTATTATAACTACTGATATGTACTAGGTCCTGTATAGGAGTCTGTCCCCCCCCCCAGGGGACTTACATCTAGTAAGTACGTGTTTGGCAAACACGGGGTCCCGAGCTGAATCTGGCATTACTTCCACTAACTTGTGCAAGACTCCTTCCTTTCTCTTTCCTGACCTTCCTTGGTCACCTTTTGTTCTTTTCGATCCCGACGCTACTCGGTTGCATGGGCTTGGGTGTCTTTCATTTTCCTCATTTTTTGTAATGTTTTGATATATTGTAATTCAGGAGGGTTTCTAGTGGGTATGGTTGAGTCATTCGGCGAGTCTTACACGCGGGGAGAGTCATGTTGGCTCTCCTTAATGCGTAACTGCATTTTCCCTACCTGTACATAATTTTAGGGCTCTAATTACCTCGATGTCGACGAACAATAAAACCCCACCAAAAAAAAGAGTCTGTCATTAGAAACATCCGAATGCTTCGACAGTTGAATGTGAAGTGAGAGATCAGTATCCGACGCTTCACAAGAATAGTCAGGGGAGGAGTCACTCCCAACAATTTCACTTTTGGTATTGGAGGGTCGCTCATATCTTTTATGACAACGGAATGATATGCAAAGTGAAACTTATTGACATATCTTCCTTCCGTGAACACTACATCTAGAGAACACAGAAGAGATTTGATTACATCCCGACAAAAATACTGACAAAGTGGAAATAAATTCTGGGATATCCTGCACTGCTCGCAGGGGTATTCATTTCATCTGATCAATTCAATTTTGACTAATTAATATGAATCTATTCAAAATCTTCTCCATGAATAAACGCCATAATTCTCGGTAGCCTTCATCAGGACTATTTCCCACGAAATGATAAATTTCCCCGTCAGTAATATCTCCCCCCCTCTCTCTCTCTCTCTCAGAATAGTACGATTTGCTCAAAAAATGACTAAACCCTACATTCAAAGAGAAAAATTCTACCCCATGCAAAATTGTTGTATAGCTTCCTCTTAGTAATTCTAAAAATTACACTAAATAGAGCGTTGGGTTTCGGGTTGGAGGGGGTGGAAAAAGAATTGAAACTACTTTTTTCCTCAATTTTTCGGAAAAAATATCAAAAACTATGAAGCGTAGCAAAAGGTTTGAGGTGTATTGTACTAATTAACAATAAATTCTCAACAAATTGGTCCTATTCATTTTTGTTCCGCGGTCATTGGTTACGGAGATATGAAGGGAATATTTCACTATTTGCTTGAAATTTCTCAAAAACACATGAAAATCACCAAGATTCGATGTATGTAACTGCTATTTTTGCAATAAATTTATTACTACAAATATATACCCTCAGCAGCTCAAGGTACTAGCTTGCTACGCAGAAAACCTCGGGGTCGATTCCCGGCAGGGACAGTATGTGAGGTGAGAGATCGGTGGCCGACGTTTCACAAGATTTCAGTGTCAGGTACTGAGTTGCTCAAAATCAGAATAATTCACTCCTAGAATTATAAGATAATCGTAAATTAAAATTATTCATTATTTTAAGTAGTGAAAATGACGAATAAAAATATTCATTTATTTGACGAATAACAAGTCATTCTTTTATTTGACATAAATAAATAACGAATACAAAGTTATACTTGACGCGCAGAATGATTAATGACTAGTTATTCTTTTATTTGATATAAATGAATGACATTGAAATCTCTTAGATTGCGGTGAACCTCACCGCTAGGTAACAGATTAAACATGATTAATCTGTTACCTAGCGGTGAGGTTCACCGCAATCTAAGAGATTTCTATGTTTGTGAACCAGAAATGGAAAATACTACCCAAATAAAGTACTTCCTAAGGGAGTCGCCTCAGATGAGGAGTTTAGTCTCTACGAGGCCACCTCAGAGGTCTTTGGGTTTCACAAGTTGAATGAGAATGGTAGACGGGCACGGGTAGCGAGCGGGATGGCGCAGTCGGTAGGCGCATGAGCGCGCAAAGCTCAAGGTCCCGGGTTCGATCCCCGGTCTCGTCTCCCATTTTCATTCGACGTAACATGTTTAATCTGTTACCTAGCGGTGAGGTTCACCGCAATCTAAGAGATTTCTATGTTTGTGAACCAGAAATGGAAAATACTACCCAAATAAAGTACTTCCTAAGGGAGTCGCCTCAGATGAGGAGTTTAGTCTTTACGAGGCCACCTCAGAGGTCTTTGGGTTTCACAAGTTGAATGAGAATGGTAGACGGGCACGGGTAGCGAACGGGATGGCGCAGTCGGTAGGCGCATGAGCGTGCGAAGCTCAAGGTCCCAGGTTCGATCCCCGGTCCCGTCTCCCATTTTCATTCGACGTAACATGTTTAATTTAAATGAATGACAAATAAAAAGTTATTTACTTTTTCGACGTACAATGAATAATAAAATGTTATTCACTGGTTATATGCAATGTGAATGAAATGCTATTTACTTGTTTGACGTAGAATTAATAAAAACAATCCTTTGTACGAGTAAAATGAACGTCAACATTTCATTCACTTGTAATAAAAGGTGATTCTTTTTTCGTGCTTCTATAGACAAGAAGTCAGAAGTTACTTTTTGTTGTTATGAAAAAAGAGATTTCTTTTATTATTGCATTCTTATTCCCGGTGCAATAAATAACGATTAAAGTTATACTTTTATATGTTTGAATGTATAACTAACTCAAATACGAATGGTGGTCATACTGAGGCATGTGTATGTGAAACTTTTCAATCACTGTTTCAATTGAAGTGATTAGAAAAATAAGGCTGAAAGTGACATTTCAAAAATTTGTGTGAAATACACAATGCAGTTGAATTAAAATACGAAAATCTGAATAAAAGTTTTGTGAAGAAAGGTTTATTTATTTTACGTGAATACATTTTTTAGAGATTTTATTGAACATATAGAAGAAAAATATTTCTCTACTTGAACAGAGTAATATAATTTTTAAAAGCAGCCGAAGCTTTTTAACGAATAAAACTTTGTTTTCTTTAATTTGTGACATGAATGATAGGTTTGATACAAGTGAAATACTTGAATGATTTTAATGAAAGGGGAGTATTTAACAATAAGTATTCAAGTATTGTTAAAATTTCTAGTTTGAAGTAAGTTCCTGTGCATTTTAATCATATTTTTCAAGAGCTCATGTTTGCACAATAATTAGATATAAAAGCAATCATCAGTGTTGGATGAGTTATAGTTTATGACACGAAAGAAAAATGAATAGAACTGTCTCAAATGAAAGAGGATCATTCTTCTTCCAGTGAAAGACTTTTCTTGTTTGACTTGCGTATTTCGTGTCGGTCATGCAAGAAGCAAGTGTCAAGAAATGTTTATATTTAGTTTTAAAATTGATTTTTCTATTTAATTTTGATGACTTTGTTTTGTATGGAACATTTATGCAAAAGACATGTAAGCACCTTTCGGTCTCCACAAATTATTCAATTGTTCCTGACTTTCTACTAATCATTCTAGTAGAGGTAGTTCTTTCGAGTTATTTGCCACTTCACATAGCAATTTTGAGTTCTCGTGTACAACGGTCTTGACCACGCTTCAAATGGAATGAATGAGGATTATACTATTATTTGGCACCCAACCTGATGTGAGATGGAAGGTGTTTGGAAAGTTCTAGACATTTCATGCTGAAAGGAACGGGTGAGACGAATCTCATTTTATCTGTTACCACAGGTCTTACAGGTAATAATAGTATTAAAGCGCAAGCGTTATGTTATATCCTTTGCTTGAGGAGTTCAAAAGTTAACTTCATTGTTTTGTTCACATCACGGAGGAAACGATGAAAGGAATCAAAGTGACTTAAATGTATTTGTCTATAATATTGAGTAACTATTTTTTTAGAATACCCATACATTTCTTTGCTCATACTGGGAACAGATATTGCTCAGTATTTTTTAGTTGAGATAATTTTGTAGAAATCTTTTTCTACTATGCATCATTAATTTTGTTACTTGTTAAAGTACTTTGTTGTTATCAGATACTGAACCATGAAATATAGTAGTGCGAAATGCTACATTAATTTTTAAATGTAAATTTATTAATGTTTTTACTTCGAAATTTTTTTATCCTCCTACCTGTAATTACAAGCCGTTGGAACCTCCTGAGCAGTTCATGTCTCCCGCTACCATGTCCCGGGTCCGCATATTTCAGTGAAAGAAGAAACATTGTCTATCTTGCATTACAAATATAATGTATGTCATGCTATTTATCATATTGAAAGAGAGTTCTTCGTGATAAATGTAGCAATATTTTAGAGCCAAATAAATCAACATTGAACAGTTCATATTGTTCAGCTAAAGCATATGCATTGAATCCTTCGAATTATGATGACAGAATTGGGAAGCGGCCAGGGAAAGCTGTAAAGTGAAAATAAGCCATTAAAAAATATATACGGTACTAAGCTGAAGGAAGAAAGCGCATAAGGAAATTTTGGGAAATCTCTTTTCATTGTTTCCAACACAGATTTCAAAGTTTCTTACACAATATAAATGAAATGATTGAGTAAGAATAATAATTTCTTTAAAAATGCATTATATCATAGAGTTAATTCCTCCGCGGTGCGCCCAGTAACACCAACTCCCTTTCCAGACCTATAGCCCAGACCACAAGAAAGAAAGAAAATGAAAATCAAAAGAAAATTAAGTAGTAATTTTATTGCGTAAATGTTTTGAGGACGTTGATAGAAAAGATCTTTCATCTTTAGTTTCATCAAAAATTGCTCGCTCAATACTTTTATTTAAACAAAAAATTAGGAATTTCTTTTCCGATATTTTTGTTTGAAAGTGTGGCGCGAGCAACTTTTGATGAAACTAAAGATGAGAGACCTTTTCTATCAACGTCCCCAAGACATTTTCGCAATAAAATCACTGCTTAATTCACATTCGATTTTAAAATTACATGTGGCCTGGACTACTACGAGTATTACTAATGTACTACAAAGACGTCCTTAGATCCCTAGCGCATTTTCCTACTTCAGCAATCAGTTTTATTTTTATTTAGCAGATTATTTTTTCTAATACCACTTGTAGTAAGAGAATTCTGGTTGTGGAGAGCAGGAAAAATGTGAGCCCTGCTATCTATGTGTTAACAGAAAGGTAGCTATATAATTATTTGGCTCCCAACATGGGGAATTATATGTGAAAGATATCACGAGGCGGATTATAATACATAGATCTGAACTGGAGAACCTTCTTGCACTGTTACTGTTAAATGATTCATATAAGTGAACTTGTATTCCTAAGAAGTATTTTTACCAATTGGCTATCACATATTTCCATTCATTATATTTTAATTATGATATAGCTGATTGCTCGTTATGTTCGAGTTAAACTCACCACACACTACCAAGAGACGTATCTTTATTATAAATTGGTTATCTTTCATTTTTAGAATTAATCTGTTTGAAGGTTGAATCCATTTCGAAGAAATAATATTCGTGTCTCCACAAGTTACAGCTTATAGACATTAGATATTAATTGTTTTCTAATTATTTTATGGTTAAGTTTCAGTTTCCCGAAATTTGAAAACTGAGTGTATCTTAACATTCCATATATTTTTTTCTCTTCTAGATTGTCAAGTGTTCGACTGGGAACTTTGATGTTCTTGTAACTATAGATTTAATGGCTCGATTCAATCATATATGCATTGTATGCTTGTTCTTCAGGAGCTGCGACCCAACTTCCGATCCATGTTTAGCGACCATCCCCGTTACCCTCGCCTGGAGTACACCGTGCGCTGCCCGGGTTTCACACCTGCAATGCACGGCACCTGGGAGGCAAAGCGGCAGCAGTAAGTGGCTTCTCTTCACCTGCGCGCCTGTCCTCTCTCCGACCAACACATTAGGAAAAAACAAGGAATCTAACGCGATATTGTGGGTATGTGTCAAATTATATGTTATATATATGGGATTACATACTTTCTCTCATGATCTCACAATTTGGATCATACGTTTGTTCTGGGAAGAAATTTCTCGTTTCAAGTTTCAAAACTCTCCAAGAAAAATATTTAACCGAAAATATGTTACACATTGAACATTCTGCGGTTTCTGAAACTTCTCTAAAATCTACATAAATCTATATTATGTTATGTTCAGCAACAATTCGTCCCCGTCATCTTCATGTGAAAGCAGAATAAGTGAAGTAAAATTTTGACAGTACATAATCATTCACAAATGATCTGTAAGAAACACGCATCGAGCATCACCTGTGTGGCATCGATTTGAGAAACAGAATATTTATTTCCTGTCACATTGTCTTACGCAGTTTGTAACTTACGTAATTTCGAATGGGAGCACCCCCTCCCTACACACACACACACACACACACATATATATATATATATATATATATATATATATATATATATATATATATATATAATGAGTAATTGTGTATTTTGTAAAAATATAAGTTACAGAGTAACCGTGGTTTTGATCACGTGAATGTTATAATATCTGCAACTTTATTCTTTCTCATTTCTACATTAACATCCAGTGAAAACGTTATCCATCTATGTTGGGGGTTTGATAGTATATCCTCCATCTCTTCTTTTCACAGATATAATTAAAGAAGAATGTTTGTTTTTTAAAACACCCTCTGAGAGATATTCTAGAATTAATTCAAGAACTAATAAGTATGAAATGTATATCCGAGCTGATAACCCGGCGCTTCCTGGTTTTTACTTATTCCGATCTTCTTAAGCAAAGATTAAAAATAACTGTTGTCTGAACTACTGGTACGGTATCGGAAGTTAAATTAAGTCATCTCAGCTACACCGAACACTATAAATGACTGACACTAATAAAGATCATTTTCGATAAGTTTTCGTGTCAGGTCCTCACCCATTCTCCACCTGTGGGGGTGTTGTTCACATCTTGTGATTTTATATGTCATATGTATATATTATTTATTATAATATATCTTTACTGATCTTAAAACGTTCAGTAAGCTGATTATTACTTTAAACTTGTGCGGTGGTGTTAAGCAGAGTGAGTAGGGTAAGTCTTATTAGTTTAGGTGGAATTGTATATTCTACCATTATTTCGATTATTGTAGATCTTGTTAAATGCTTGCTTGGATTAATTATGTTACGTTAAATGAAAATGGGAGACGGGATCGGGGTTCGAAACCGAGACCTTGAGCCCAACCCGCTCATGAGCTTACCGACTGCGCCACCCCGTTCGCCTCCTGGGCCCGTCTACCATCCTCATTCAACTTCATTCTATGTTTGTGAACCAGAAATGGAAAAATACTACCCCAATAAAGTACTTCCTAAGGAAGTCGCCTCATATGAGGAGTTTAGTCTCTACGAGACCACCTCAGAGGTCTTTGGGCCTCACAAGTTGAATGAGGATGGTACACAGGTCCAGGAGGCGAACGGGATGGCGCAGTCGGTAAGCGCATGAGCGGGCTGGGCTCAAGGTCTCGGTGTCGAACCCCGATCCCGTCTCCCATTTTCATTCAACGTAACTTAATTAATCTGTTACCTAGCGGTGAGGTTCACAGCAATCTAAGAGATTTCTATGTGTGCTTGCTTAGAGTCGATAAATATGCAATGTATGTCCATATCGAATTCATGGGCTTCTTCAAGGATTTGTTTGATAATATGTAAATTATCTGTTGTTGACCGATCAGGACAACTTGAAAGTCCCCTAATTCCGACTCTACTACTGGTGTAAGTTTTGTATACAGCAATATGGAAAAGAGTTTGTAAGTTACTTTCAATAACGTAATTGCTCTGTACGTTTTGGATCTCCATTCTTAAAAACCGGGCATGTTATTCCATTCAGCCATTCTTGAGGCATTTCATCTTTCTCCCAGATGTTCACTACGAATTTCCATATTCTTTCGAGGTCTCCATTTTTTAGCAATTCTGCAGTTATATTATCTGATCCAGGGAATTTGTTATTCTTTAAAGTTGTTATAACTTGTTTAAACTCACTGAATGTTGGTGGTCCTACTTCATCTTAGCTGAAGCTTAAGTCCGTGTTATTATAATAATGCTCATTTCTATTCATTCGGTTACAATAGTAGTTCTTCCAAATTCTGAGAGTTTCTTCTTTTTCACAAACGACTTCCCCGTTCGTTAATAGTAGTTAGGATTTGTTGATTTGGTTTCATAGTAACATGTTTGATATCTTTATAAAATTTCCTGGTCTCATTTTTTCTTTTCGTATTCTCTATTACTGAGATCTCTTCGAACCATTTTTTCGTCTTTCGTCTTCTTATTCTGTCATTTTTCCGTTTCTGATTATAATTCCCTTCGCTGGCTCGTTTTTTCCTCTACAAATATTGTTTCCTGGTTTTTTACTTCTCCTGCACAGCATACTTACATTCTTCATCCCACCAATCGCTTCTGATTTTCCTTCGTTTATATCGTAGAATGTCTCCTTCTCCTTGGATAATTGCATTTTTAATATTGTTCCATTTCTCTTCAATGTTGTCTGATTTGAGTATCCCTTCCAACTTGCTTTGCACTATATTTTTATACTCTGCTATCTTATTCCTGTTACTTAGGATGTCATTATTCCACCTTCGACTATTAGACTCTTCATTTTGTAAGTGTAGTAGTCTTAATAGTTTTTGTTTTATTATTACCTATACCAGAATGTGATCTGAGTCACAGTTCGGGCCTCTTAACGTCCTTACATCCTTTATGAGTCTTAATTTGGAATGGTTCACTAAAACATGCTCTTTTGATTGATAGTTTCTTTGTCTGGGGACACCCAGGTTCCCCTAATGTATTATTTTATGCTGGAATAGGGTGCTGGCCATGCATTTTCAATGGCAAAGTTGGCTAGTGTCTCCCCATTATCATTAGTTTCTTGGTGCATAGTATGTTGACCAACAACCTCATTTCTTACCCTAGTTTAGCATTGAAATCTCCTAGTACTAAGGTTAGATCATTCTTTAGTATTTCATCAATTGTTGACTGCAGCTCTTCATAGAATATATCTTTTATTCGTCTTCCGTATCTTCAGTTGGTGCGTGCATCGATATCAAGGTTACATTGTGAAATTTACCTTTTACTCTAATCTTACATAATCTTTCACTGATTGGTTCAAACCCCAGGACACATTTTTCAATCTTTTTCGACACCATAAAACCGACTCCGAGATGTCCTTGCTGTTGCTTGTTGCCTAAGTAACAGAGAATAACTGTTTTTGTTTATTCGTCCGAAACCTTTCCATCTTTTTTCTTGTATTGCTACCAGTTCTACTTTGGTCTTCATGATTTGATCAGCTATTTCATGTATTTTCTGGTTTGTAGTATGGTTGTGATATTCCACGTTCCTATATCGAAAATTTCAGCTCTTGGACGTTTAACATGCCTGAGTCGTCGTAAAGTGATAGGTCCGGCTCTATTATTCTGAACATTAGAAGCTATTTTAATTTTTTATCAGAATAGGGTGTTGGCCTAGACTGAACCCCCGTTTCCTTGGAGAACGTAGGAGTTGTATAAGGTTTTCTCCCCTAGGAAAATTACCTGCCACAGCTACTGAGTCCTTCCTATCACTGGTTTTCTGTCTGGATTTTCCTTCCCTTAGCCTGTGGGCTGTTCCCTACACGCAAGGCAGCTCTTTTCTTTCTAGTGCATCATTTACTACTTCCACTATCCTGTGAACTTGTTCAGTTGTAGCATGTTTCCTTCTGAATCCAAATGGGTGTGAGGGTAGATGTCCACTTTCTACAATAAGGTATAAACGGTTGAGAAGTATTTTTTCAACGGTTTTAGACATCATTGGCAGGAAATTGATGGGTCTATATGAATTAACTCCATGTGGAGGTTTACCTTGCTTGGGTATGATAAATATTTGGGCATATTTCCAATGTGTCGGAAAATGTCCTACCGAAGTATGGCGTTGAAAATAGACGTCAATAAAGCAATGGTCTTCTTTGATAGGTTTTTTACACTGTTCTTGTAATTAGATCAAATCCCGGAGTTGTATTTTTTAATGTATGTTTTAACATGTTTGAAACCTCAGTTACTGTGAACCATTTTATCTAATGGGAGTTTTCATTTGGCATGTCGAGATATTTTTTCTATTTTATCATCTTTTTCCCGGTGGATCTCCGAAGGGAATGATTGAAAAACTTTTGAGAAATATTCCGCAAATGTTTCGTTTTCTTCAGTGTCACTTCTTGCCCATTTTTCATCTTCTCGTTTTATTGGAAGTATATGCTTTATCAGTCTTTTGAGATGATTCATGGCCTTCCAGAGTGAATAATCTGTATCTTTAGTTGGAGATAAGTTAGTGAGATATTGGTGTGTTCTTTGACTTTGATGCTCTCAGTATCATTTTCAGATGTTTGGTGATTCTGTTGAATTGAAGTTTTTCGTATGGATGATGACACTCTTGCTATCTCTTCTTTAGTTTTTTTTCCTCTTCTATTATTTACTGGATATTGGTTGGCAGTTTTCGACATTTCTTTTGTGGCAGGATTGGGGTTGCAAACCAGGCAGCTCGTTGAATACTGGTGGTGATATATTCCACTGCTTCATCAATATCATGTTTTGTTTTCAATGGTACATTGGCTTTTAAATTTATGTCCAATCATGTTTACAGTATATTGTAATGTACTTTGTAGTTAGTCAACAAGGGTTTTTAGTCTTTCTGTAAAATAGTTGAAGAAATTGTGTGTTTCGGCACACATAATTCTCNGTTGGCAATTACGCTTGCCCTAAGTGAGGGTACATGCTCCTAAGCGCCTGTCAGCGAGGCTACGTTTGGCACCCTCTCACCCCCAAAAGTGCAGGCTACGGTGGCATGCCATTGTTCCGAGAGACGCCTTTCACCAGGCAGCGCGCTATTCCTGCAGCTTCTATTTACCCAAATTTTCACGCATTAGCATTGAGCTTCCTTAGCCCGCCGTAAGATGGTGTCAGTAGACGGGCATCCCTTCACTTTTTCAGCACTCCACCTGACCTTCTTCACCCTCGTGCCAAGTCTCAATCGTCCACCACTCGTACACTCAAACGGACATACATGTTCGCTCCAGTAGCCACCCGACTTCAAAATCGGTCTTTCCTTTCTAAGTCTGATTACTTAGTTATTTTTATTTAATTTTCTATTCGTTTTATTATAAAGCAAGTAACATCAAGTCGTACTGTTAAATTACATTTAAGAGCACCTTCACAAGTTGCCGCACACGACCGGGATCTGCTCCCATTCTATGCGCGTATGCTTCTTATTACTATACTTCAATTCGCGCCCGCCAACTTAGCGTGTGCATCATTGTACTCCCATGCGAGTGCGTGTCCCGGCACTTCAAGACATCGAGCTACAGACCGAAGACAACGCCAGCTGGACTCCAAAGATTGAGTATTACCATTTAAGTTCTTAACGTACTGTGTTTGGTGACAATCCACGTATTGAATATGTGTGGGTGTTCATGACTTGAACCAAGAACTGCTCCGCAATAAATGGTTACATGTGTTCCTTTTGTTATCAGTTATTTCAATGGTTCTCTAAATGGTCTCGTCAGTGTAATCTAGAGCAGAACACTTTTCTTTCTTATTGAGAGACAAATCCCCACTGATTGTATCAAATTCAGAAGGAAAATAGAATATAAAACATTACGGAGTGGCATGATCTTGAACACTTGATTAAATGCACCCGTAATAAAGAACCTTTCATTCTAATAATAAGTCATTTGGTTCTTGGATATTTCTTTCACTTTATCAAACAGTACTTCTATGTAATAATGAAATACGCAATGTTGTGTTGATCAAAATGCACCATTAATATAAGGATTTCCGTTCTAATCATAAGTCTTGTTGACTCTTGGATATTTATTTCACTTTATCAAGCAGTAATTCTATTTAATACTAAAATACACAAGTAGTCTGTGAATTGATGGATAATGGTGTGCCAATTGCTTAATTATCTAGAAAGATTGCTGATTTAGTGATACTTAGATTCGTATTTCACCATTCTGCTTAATCCAATTTTTGATTGCCCAATTGTTTCTTGTTTATGTATTTTTTAGTTTAATAAGTCAAGAGTGAGTTCAGTGTTTATTTCATTTATCACATACAATGTTGTGACGAAATTCAATTCATTAAATTTATGAGGGTTATTTTTGGTCTTTTCCTTATTTTACATCCCTCAAATTGCTTCCTTAGAAGCTGGTCCTCCGTTTTCATAAATCTGTTCGGTGGCATCCGCCAGAGGATTTCCCACTCATTTGTACGTCGACCCGGATCAGTGTGAATTGTAGGGGAATGATCAGATGATAGAGCAAACAGTGACGAAATTTCTATGTAGCTCCGTTTTAATCCCTTAGTTTTGAAAAAATCTAACAAGTCCGGTATTTTGTTTTGGTCAGTTGGCCAGTATGTTGGCTGTCCAGTGGATAATGTATTTAACTTTTAAGGCACTTACGACCTCTCGTTGTGGTTAGTCTTGCTCCCCATATATTATTGTTTGCGTTGTAATCGCCTCCTGCTATGTACCTATTCCCTAGTGATTTAAAGTAATCTTTGAGTTTGGCTTTTGTGAATTGGCGTTGTTTCGGTGGACAATATACTGATGAAATGATCAGGGGACACTATTTATCAAAAGTTTGAATGGAAGTTGCTTGTAGGAATTTTTCTTGAGCACTGGCAAGTTGAGAGTGAATTATATTTTCCTTCATTATAATAGCAGAACCACCGCGAGGTGTGTTATCGGAATGTTTGGTATCATATATTCTAAACCCTGCTATTTTCACATAGTTATTGTTTGTGAGATGTGTCTCGGATATCAACATTACATCTATATTGTGATGTGGGGGGATTTTACAAGAATGGTGGTTAATTAATTTATCAAAGACCCCGTCTTGAAGTACCTAATTATGATAGGTGAAGTTTAACACTNATAAGAGACAGGGATAAACGACAGTGGGTCCAAAAGTTGCAAAAATCTTGAATGTTGGGCGCCAAATTACCCTGAAAAGTGGGATAATTAATTGAGGAATTTCTAGGGTAATTAGGGACTTCAAAAAATATACACATGAAACTTCAGGATTCTCATTAAAATGAATTTGGGATTCGTATTATTTAAATAGGTGAAAAACACACTCAGAGTTCCATAAGGAAAACGCAATTTGAAAATAAAATAACTAAATTGTTTATTTACTAGTTATACGCGACATCTAAAACTACCATGCTTTCTTCTTTCTTCTTCCCCCTTAAACATTCCCCCAAAAAGACACCAAACAGAAAATATTGACGATAAACACTAACATACTGAATCTCGTCATCAAATAAAAAATGCTGAAGGCAAATATTAATTGAATTTACGAAAAATGATTACACATTTAATTGCTCATCTTCTCAAATAAGCCGTTATAAGTTATATGAATGCTTTTAGAGTTCTGAGCCGGGCCGTGATAATTTCTTGCTCGACGCACACACTAATTTTCTTCGCTGCAAAATATTTGGTTACTGGATGCAACCAGCATTTATTCATTACATTTGTTACAAATATGGGTGATCATGGCATCAGAATGGAGCGAGTTCACTGGCCCTGGTGATCCACGGACTCGTCGCCTTCTCGTTCATCTCCTACCCCCCAAAGCATCCATCCACTTTGAAAGAGCCGATTCTCCGTTCCAGGAATCCCTCGCATCAACTGTTGTGTTTCCGTCTTAGCAAGACGGTGTCATCTTAATGGAAGCCGCTCGTATTGCAAGAATTCGGTTCGCTCGGTGATGATGAGATTAATTCCATAAAAACGTCTCCTCTGACCGTCCTTGACCCCGAGTAATTCACGGATCTTTCGTAACGTGAACGAATTGAGCTATCATTTCTAAGTTTCAAAATGATGCTCCAAAAATAACTGTCTTATGATCTCCGAACAAGCAATCGAATATTTCGAAGTCGGAAATATTCCATAAAATAACTCGAAGTACATGGAATGAAATATCTGAACCTGAGTGAAATTTCAAGTGAAATTCTCGAATGAAGTTTCTGAGTAAGTCTGCCCTGGTTCGGTATCAAGCGTATAAAAATTCTAGAGAGTCTCTGAGTAAACATCCTAAGTCAATGTAATGTAATCTTACTGCTTCGCTGCCTCTTTTATCATCTCGTCCCCACTTCTCGTCATTACTCCGCCTCCCTCACCTCCAAATTTCGAGAACAAAAATCATATTACGAGTACGCGTCGACGACGGCTGCACGACATGTGCACGTCCTCCTAACTTTGCTCTTTAAAGAAATTCATTAGCTAATATTCAATCGTCCTTTCACTGCAGCTACGCTTCTGTCAGACGAGGCATGTTTGTCCCCCTCTCTGTCTTATCTCCTCTCGCCACCCGTGATTTCGAACACGTCTTCTTTACACCGCGCGCCGACGGTTAAATTATCATTAAATTTTATTAGGCTGATCCCCAATCCTCCGGTTCCAACATTGCGCACGCAGCAACCTCTCGCATGAATGCTCTTTTCATATATGCTGTCTGCATTCTACCGAAGACATCCCCTTTCAAAACATACTTGAGATTCTCTGCTTCTTTAAATGTATGATTCCTTTCATAATCTTAGCTCGTCCCACCGAAAATACTCGCGTCAATGCTACTCCTGTTTGGGTTTCGAAATACATCGACTCATATTGATCTATATTTTAGTTAGTTTAGTCTGGGAATTATTATATAATTACAATATCGTTGTCAATTAAAAATATTTCTAATTCCTGTTTGTTTTGGATTACACCATTGGCGTTCCATGCCCCTACTCTATAAATGGTCATAATTAATGTATTTTTGCAATTAACGCAGTCAAGACTCGCAAGGTCGATTTTCTCTTTGTTGCAAATTTTAGAGTCATGGTCATTACATTTAACACATTTATGAGGTCTATTGCAATATTTCTGCGTGTGATTATACGATTGACATTGAACGCCTTTTACATTGAACAATATCACGTTTTCTATACGGATATTCAAATTGTACTTTTGCATTCGTTAGTGATTTTACTTGGTATATTTCTTTATTATTTGTTTGTGGTTCTAGTTCTATGAAGAAGAGTGGCATCGGCTCTTTAGTGATACGGTGCCTGATATTGCTTATATTACGAAGCTTCTAATTCTTATAACCGACAGCTTCTAATTCATTTTTAATATCTTCAGTACTAATGTATTGATGTACATTCCGCAGAACAACCTCCCGGGGTTGCGGAACAGCTGCGCTACTGCTTGCGCCGAAAATACAAGTTCCATTCAGTGTCGTGAAGATCAGGTGTACTTCACTTGGATTTACATGCTGTCCATTTTTAACCTCGTTCCATTGCTGCTGTTGTAATAACATTAACTGATATTGCTGTAGCTGTTGTTCCGGTTGTTGTAGGTAACAGAGATTGTTTGATCACTCCATGACATTCAACTTGTTCATGTGGCAGAGAATCTGTAAAAAAATGTAAAGTCCGAAAGCCATGCAGTATCTTCCAGGATTTTATACTTTACAGACCCCTGTTTCTCAAGGAAGAATGTCACTATTTCGTCTTTCAGCTGCCAAACTCGCTCGAAGACGCGTCCTGCGCTAAGCCACCTTACTTTCGAGTAGTACAATATATCAAAGTATTTAGATTGCATGGATTCAACAAACTCCCGAAATTGTCTGTGAGCAAGCCCTCGAGATCGAATAACATTAACCAGCTTCACAATAACGTCAAGCACAGGTTTCATATCCAAAGCAGGTTTACACAGAGCGTCTTGATGTGTGTAGAAATATAACACTGTTATCTGGATATTTTTCATTAAAGATCCCAACAAATCCAGATTTTTCCCCTGTCATATTTTTCGCTCCATCCGTTGTTATACTACATATGCAATTTACAGGTACTTTCAAAGTTGAAATTCCTTCCATAAATTCAAGAAAAATATCTGACCCTATTTTAGTTCCCGTCAACGACCTCATGCGTGCTAGTTCCTCTGTAATACAGAAGTTTTCGTCAACACCTCTTATAAATAATAGCAACTGTGCAGTATCATTAATATCAGAGCTTTCGTCCATAGTAATTGAGCAGAACTTAAATTGGCCAATCTTTGATTCCAACTGTGATAATATGTTTTTACCTATTGCTTCAATTCTGGAAGTCACTGTTTTCCGAGATAAGCTTATTGTTTCAAAATCGTTTCTTTTGTCAGGACATAAAATATCGCAAACTTTGAGCATGCAGTGTTTAACAAACTCTCCATCAGAGAGAGCTTTGTTACTTTTAGCAATATTGTATACTACAACATAACTTGCATGTGTAACTGCTTGCTGAGAACTATTTCCTTTCTTAAAACTACTTTGCTGACCTGATAGTTCTTTCCGCAGATCTTCTGGTTTTTCTTTTCTCTCTTCTACGGTCAAGGCTCTAATCTGGAGATCGTTGTGCTCAGAGTTGAAGTGTCATGAAATGTTATATTCTTTGTAGACTGCTACAGTTTTGTTGCCGATGAGACATAGTGGTTTATCCCCAAAAACTGTGAAAAAGTACTTCCAATTCCATTTATCTTTGAAAACACGACACTCAGAATCAACTTTACGTTTCTTAGATAACATCTTAGGGCTAAAAAAATTTCACAATATACAGAGTAAAACTAGTAAATCAACAACGCCAAGACAGGTCTGAATCAAGAAACGTGTTTCAATATCTAGCCGCGATGGAGGGGGTAGATACTGCGAGGAGGCTCCGTTGCCAGTTTTACTCTTCGCTACAAAGTTGCCTCTCACTCTTAACATAACATTCCAATATCTAGGATAAGTCAATAAATGTGTATGTCGTTACTGACATAAAACAAAAGAGAAGAAAAAAGAGGAAAATATTTATTTTTCTTATAGCCTGTATTCCTTTTTATTCGTCAAATTAGGAATAATACCGCGTGGGCCGGATAGAACATTTCAGGGGGTTGCATCTGGCCCGCGGGCCGTTGTTTGCCCATCACTGTACTAGATGGTATATTTCTATGAGCTAAGTGCGTTCTGAAGAAGAATCAGCCTCTGGGAATCAGGAACGGAAAGGTTGCGTTCCGTGCTGCAAGTAGCGATTCACACAATACAGCTGCAAAAAATGTGATTGTCATTTATGTCTGCAGCATTCACATATTATATGTGCAACATGTATATTAAGCTGTCCTTCGCAACATTAACTTGATTAAGGAGTATGTAAATGAAATATAAATAAATGTTTTTAAAGAGCTTCTGCTTTAATATCCACTTTTATTCCCTTAGACATGCATTTTAAGAGTTTTTTGAGAGTTTTACTGTTAAAGAAACATAAATAAATACGATGTATCTGACAGAGTACCCGAGAAACTATCTAGTGCGTGTGCTGCAAGGTTAATTTTTGTGACTGACACATTTGTCTGATGGTGCAGCGAGCGACGCAATGAGTTTGCAACTACGTGCAGTACCCCCGACTAGAGAGGGGGGGAGCTTGACAGCCGGTTCGAGTTCGCCCGCTGATCCCCTCATTACTCAGCGTTCCAGTAGATAGTATATTTCTATGTTCGCTGACAAGCCGCCGAATAGGACAACCCAAATAATTTGTGAAATTCGAATAAATAATATTTATAGTTTATAGATATCGAACAATCACTTTTAAAGAAAACGATTCAAATATATGAGTGGTGATACACCGACGTCAACAAGTCACTTCACTTCTTACAGAGGCAACGGTCAGCGATGTTCAGCATGCCGCGTCTGCATCAACCGGTATTGTTGTTTTGTGTATTTATAGACCTCCACAATCAGATCTTGGCATATTTTTTCGGAACTTCGAAATTGTTTTAAAACATATCACACATAAATCTACTAAATCTATCGTAATATGTGGTGATTTTAACATCGATTTCCTGAGTACATCTGACTCTGCACACTCACCAGTTAATCGATTCAAGAATCTTATCGACTCCTTCAACCTTATTACTACGATAAACGACCCCACTCGCCTCTCCGGCTCATCTCAAACATTGCTAGATCAAATTATAGTCAACAATGAAATCTCGTATTTCTCTGAAGTGTGTAAAACCAGATACTGCGATCAGCTTGCTCAAGTATTAACAATTAAAGATAAACTGAAACCACTTAAAATCCTTTACAAATTTTCTAGAGAGTTTAATAACACAAATCTATCCATATTTATAAATTATTTGCGTGAAGAAACATGGAAAGATGTTTACCATTGCCAAAAAACTACTATAAATTCAATGTACTTATCCCAATATTCCTAAAACTTTACAACTCTAGCTTTCCCATAACACGCAAGTTAATTAAAACAAAGAAATACAATAGATGGTTCGCCCAAGGGATAAGAATTTCTTTAAAAAAACGTCGGTTATATATTATCTTTCAAAACCAACCACCCGAATTCCAGGATTATTTTCGTAAATAAGAGACTATTCTTCGAAAAAATGTCCAAGTTGTTTAAAAAGTACTACAGCAATGGCGTGATAAAGTACAAGACGAATTTAACTTTTGTTAAAATCAATAAATTCTTTTACATTGTAGAAGCACTGGTGCAGGAGGTAGTTTTTAACCGCTGATTTGAACAGATTCAATTTCATAATATCTTTTATATTCTTGGGCAGGGAATTATATAGAACGATTCCCGAATGATGCGGTCCTTTTTGGCAAAAAGTGATTGACACTCTAGGGCGATGAATATTACTACTATTGCGTGTATAGTGTTCGTGAACGAGACTGTTTCGTATAAAGAAAGGGTGGCACTTCAGTAATTCGGTCTTAACAAACACGACTGTTTCATAAATATAAATGCAGGGAAGTGTTAAGATATTTAATTCCTTGAATAAAGGTTTACAAGAGTTTCGGGGGTGAGATTTACAAATTATCCGAACTATCCTCTTCTGAATTCTGAAAGTTTGAATACTCTGACCGGAATTACCCCAGAAGGTAATGCCGTAACGTAAATGGGAGTAAACGTTTGCAAAATAAACGCAACGGGAAATACGTGGACTAACTGCGTTAACTAAGATTCGGAATGCGTAACACAAATTGCTTAATTGGGAATTAAGATTGTCAATGTGACAATTCCATTTGAGGTTGTCTTGAATATGGAGACCTAAGAATTTTGTTAGTAATAATATTCATCACCCTAGAGTGTCTTTGTATCATTCCTTTGTATAACAGTTAATATTTATATGTCCATTGATTAATTTTTTGTTTTGATATAAAATCATGGTATTCCATGTGGTCTTCGAATACAAAACTTTTTTAGTTATTAAAATGAAGATACCATCCATTCTTATAGCTTTCAGAGTAATTTTGGGGAACGGCTGTTGCTCCACCGACTTACTAAAACAATTTCTTCTTCCGAAAATGTTCCAACATTCCCGAATATTATGATTTCTGGAGAATGGGTTTGTGGATATGATTGTAACAAATCGACTGTTAAAAAATCAGTATTCGGTGTGATGTATAGAACTTATTGTATTAATTTTTGTGTAATTGTGAATTTTGTATTGTTCGTGGATAGAGTTTGCAGACACTCCCCTATATGGTGCTGAAAGCAAGTTTTTTGGAGTTATGAAATGTTTTAAGGAACTTATCGACAGATGTTAAAGAAAATGTATTATTTTGTTGTATTCTATTTTTTGAGAGTCACTATTGCACAAAATAATACATTGGTATAGATTACAAATTATTGCGCACAATTTACGTAGTGTTCACACGCTGATGAAATACAGTAACTATTTATGTCGCTTGTTTTCTATCGCGTGTTTGAATAGTGTTAAGATTTGTTATGCAAACTTTATCCACATTGAGTAATGAAAACATATGCTTGAAGTATCGAATAATTGTTTTAAATTTGCTTTCATTTTCAAAAATTATTCCGTATCCTCTAATACCCTGGTACTTCACCCCAATCCTCCTCCCCCAATCTTCCTAGGTATGTTACTGCCTCATAAAAAAATCTAAGGTCTCCACAAGAAATTGTAGCATCTGTATCCTATCTCGAATGTTTGTATGAGGTTCCGCTCGAATAGGTCTTGTGATTCCTAGTAATTGGATTTGCTTGTTCCATTTACAAACTTTGCAGGAACGAATTCTCTCTCTCGCCTCAACGACACGCTTCGCGGCGCTGTTCGGTTCGGTTATTCGGTTCAATGAAATGGAATTGACTTAACATTTCGCTGCTCAATCACTGGAAGAAGAAAATCTGTTTGGCCATTTTGTGATGTTCAGATGCCGAAAGAAAAAAAATCACTTACATGTTTCATTTTACTCCAAGTTATAATAACAGAATGAAATGATATTTTGGATGATATGTCTAAGTTATGACAAAAGAAAAAGAAGAAAAAAAGACCATTGTATAACAATCGATTCTTTTAACAGATCCATTTAACTATTAAATATGAAACGCGCATAAATGTCAAACGCGCTAAGAATTCAGCTCAAGGAGAAGCGGTGAGGAAGTATTCCTAAAATACTAATAAAGATTAGAGGGAAATTTTGTTTTTGGGTAAATCAATGACCGTCAATCGGTGGCCCGTGAGAAAATCTTTAGGGCTCGCAGAAAAGTTTAGGTATTGATTTCAACTTTAATTATAAAAGAGAAAATTATCATTAAGGAGAAATAAAGTTTTCATAAAACGGGGTTTCATCGGCGTGCACGTTCGTACGGAACTTGCTTCAAGACGTGCCAGGGCCATTACATACATGATTCAGTTTCGAGAAATAGTTATAGTACTGGATTTTTCTTGTGATAAACATCAGCTAAAAAAGTATTTTTTCTGTTACTAACTGTTCTACGAATTCGATGAACAGTTCTTTTCAATTGGATGTAGTATTATAAATTCAAATACGATGGTCTTACGTGTGTGTGAATGGGTTATGAGACACTTTACGTCTTTTTCGAATGATGCTGATAATCAAAGATTTTAAAACTCTTTAATTTAAAATATGCTGTAGCAACATTTATTTCGTTACAAAATTTACGAAAAATGAAACATGCTTAGGAGAACGATAAATATTCCTATTATTCCATAGATTCTATTTTTCTTAAATAAGAAAAGATGCCATAAAAATAATTCTTGTACATACTATTTGATTGTAAATGCTTGCTAATTAATCTTTGTAGTTATGACAGAAAAAATGTACCACCAAAAAAAAAAGACGATAAATAAAATACCAACGCAGAATTTGGAACTCTCGTGAAATTCCAAGAAAATTTTCACGTTAACAAACAATTCGTGGGGAGAAGTAACTACCTCTAATGGCTTTTACTGCGTCAACACACCACATTTCTCAGCACTGCGCATACGAGTTTCCGCATTCTATGAAAACTTTCAGAAGATACTTGAGGGAAAATGGACATTAAATGTCGAGAAACATTTATCCTTTCAAAGTACATAGTTTACAGTGTCTTCTGAATATATGTGATATATAAAACTCTGAATAGTGAAAGAAATATTTTCTAGTCCTACGTCCCGAGAGTGCCATTATGTTGAAAAATCAGTGACAACAAGTTGATGTTACATTAAACACGAAATGTGATATACTATTATATACGTTTAACGTTGCACACAGACGGAAGAAAATGGAGAGTTAAAGGAATTTTTTTTTAAATAATTGAAGCGGAAGTAAGGTTTGAAATAGAGATTACTGGCAGCAAAGGACGGGTTGGTAAAGCTTTTTAGAAGTATTTTTCCATTACAAGTTACGAGTGCAGAGAAAAGTGAAAAGAGACAAGTGTGGAATTTTGTATTGAATAATAGTGCAAAAATTGGTGAAGATACTGGAGAAACACTATTTAATAAGTTTTCATCGGAGAAGAAGATGGAAAACGTCGGACAGAAACCAGAGATAATGAAATTGAAGAAACAACACCAGAAGCGATTTTTTAAATTATTAAGGAATAATAGGTTAGAAACACAAAGCTTTCGACTTGATAATACATGATAAAATGTATATAACACATGCCTGGGAGAGGAATACTTTCCATATATCTGAAAGATATTGAAATTTCTTTTGAGAGGAAAAGAACTTTCTTTTGAGAGAAAATCTATTCGTCGACCTTTTACGATTTAAGGTCATTTTTGATCTTTTTTAAAGCACAAAACATGTAATCCTTTGAATTTGATAATGATTGATGTACTCCATCTTAAATTACTCTCTTAAATTGAAGTATTTTAACACTTCTATATTTAATAACATTTTGTCAAAAATTTAAGTTAATTTTTGCAGATAGACACATGCTGTAGAACTCTTTGCGGCAAACAATATTGCCATTCATATTTGTTACCAATTTATAACCGTTTAGGTAGCGGAAGCAAATCTCTCTCTTTTTTTCACATTTTTACATTTGTTGTCAAAACCCATTTCAATCTTTTTCTTCACACATTTTAAAAGTAAAAGTTGACCTGGACATCTTAACTATCTCTTTGCCAAATTTCATCACGACCAGTTCATTGGTTCAGTCGTGATCAGGTAGCAAACAGACGGATACACTTTCGCGTTGCGCATTTATATATTAGTATGAATTAAATATTATATCCGTTTTATTTCATTCACATGTAAACGAATTCAGGTTTATAAAAAATCATGAATGAAAGCAAGAAGTTTGTGTTGAAATGCTTAACATGCAACCCAGAATACCGAAAGCAAGAAAGCTCTACCTGAGTGGGAAGTACGTACGTACGAAAAACGTCCTCATGTACAACTCACTCTTTTTCCCCCGCGATAAAAATCTAGGAAAAAGGTCCACCATGTATCTACTTATTGTTTTAATTAGTGTCGAAAACGAAAACCCTAACAAAAATCTGTAAGCGCCACATCCTTGCATAAACCAGACATGCAGTGGTAAAAAATGAATTTCTAAGAAAATAAATTTGTTAGAATCTTTGTTTTTAACTAATAATAAAATATCTTTTATGTCGACTCTTTGTTTATTGTTCGTGACAAACCTTCCGGAACCTCAAACGGTTACATTTTTTATCGTCCAGTTCCTTGAAATGTCTCCAGCACTTATAAACTTTAAAATCTATAACCATGTTTTCTAAATCTAGTAAACATACGTTTTGCAGGACGATGAAATGAAGGCTTCTTCCTTATTTTCCTTCTCATTTGTTATAATCCATATAGTTTTACTTACATGTTTCTACAAGGCAAATTTCGGTCTCAATGATGACTTGTTTTTTCCTTGTAGATGTTTGTAATCTACTCATTTAGTTCAAATGTTACGGATTATCCTCTTGTTGATTTCACGTTTCCTCACTTTGTCTCCCGTTGACAAATATTAGTTTTTCCTCTGCAGTCACGTGTTAAAGAGCTGTAAGGAATATGCTAATATGGGAGGAACATCCTAACATAATTAGTATTAGAGAAATTAATGGCGAAAATTTCCAATATTTGTCGTTCTGTAAAGAAAACGCTTTTTGTATTCGATTACAAAGTGTATTCATCGAAAGATGAAATAATACTGCAGAAAACTTCTTCATAGTTTTGCTCTTCTCTTGTGTTGTTTGATTTATTTTGACAGTGTTACAGACGATGTCCATGTGAAAGAAGGGAATAAGAATGAAATGGATTCAAATGGCTAAGTTTAAAGTTCACGATACTACTTTCTACTGATTCGAATGTCACTTCTTGTCATAATTAATAGTATTGTCTTTGTTTCGTCAAGTGTCGTAAAAGTTATATTGCTTCTTGTCATTTGTATAAATTGAAAGAAAGTAAAGCAAATTTTCAGGCATTTCGCGATGAAACTCAATGAAGCATTTCTACATCTAATTCTTTTTGTGTCCCCATTCCACCACGACCTTTCCTTGCCATGAGACTTTCACCTAGTTAAAACATGTCAGTATTTTCGCACTGTATGACTTCAGTTTTTGCATGATATATTCCTCTGTAGGCTATTTATAAAATTTATCAAATCTCCTTTTGAAGTCAAATTTTAAGAAGAAACTCCATTTTTTTGTACTTAAAATTAAAATGCACACCATGGTCCCTGGTGGAAATAAATCATTACAAGATTGAGACAACATAATGCAATGGGTGTCGCCGACAAAAACCTGCCTAACCTGACTTTCAGCTACCTGGAATCTTTTTTTAAAAAATTAAATTTAGTCTATGCAACATAACCAAAAAGTGGCCTAAAACTGATTTTGTTTTTGATTTTTGAAACTTATAGTCCTGTCGAGGAAAATTGCATTTTAGGTAACTGTAAAAATTGGAAATTGATGTCAATTTTTTTAATTTTATTTTTTATTTTTCATTTTATTAATTAAAGGGTTAAAAATTTGGCCACCTTTGTATGCTTATTTGTATGCTTCATAGACAATGACGACAACAGAAGTTTCATAAAAGTAGAAACAAACACAGCACAACATTAAATTTATAGTAATACAGAAAAAATCCAAATTCAATAAGAAATTTATACGATATGGCACTTTCGTGAAATAAAATTCACCACCAATAAAACACAATTTGAAAACGGGATCGAGAAGATGTAGTGGGTAATTTTTTACGTATTCACTCTTTATAAACCTTACACGTATGCCCTTCAAAAAAAACATTTGAGAAAACTCAGAGAACTATTTTCAATGTGAGTTTATCAAAGAGCACCGAGCGGATGTATCCGAAGACATGTTTCCTCGCGTTTTAAATGTATTGTTTCTTTCAAATAAAAAAAAAATTCACCAAACTTAAGTCCAACATTACACCTCCTTGTAAACTTGTCTTCACAAAATCTGTTACCAATAAATCAAAAATTTGAAATTGATGGCAATTTTTTAAAATTTATATTGCCTGTCTGTTATTAAAATTATTTTTTTAATTGCCTATTTTTATAGTACCTGTTTTATATTGTTTTTATATTAAAAGATCAAGAACTAATATTTAACCTTCTCGTTTATTTCATGTTTAATGCGCATGTATCTTTTCATTCTATTTTAACTATAGTTGTTTAAGAAAGTCCCAATTTTAGTGCATCTTAATTTAACTGATATAAATTGTTCAAAAGGGAAAGATTTAGGATAATATATTGCAACTTTAATAACACTATATTCAATAGTTTTGATTGGAATAATAGATTTGCAGGAAACTGGATAAATTACACATTTATTTCCATTTGAAAAGAATAAATAATGCCACAAAAGCCTGCACGTGACAAGATGAGGCGAAAAAAAGAACTCCATAGACTTATTTAGTCCTCCCTTTTCGTGGTATAATTTATGTATATGTTTATGAATATATTAATGTGTGTATTGTTATTTATGTATGTATTATTATCATGTATTTGACGGTGGTAAGGCGGAAGAGCAGGTCCGACGGCTTGAGCCTAACCACAAAATAAAAGTGTATTTTATTTATTTTGTGAAAATAATGTAAGGAAAACTGACAGGTGTCTACCAGGGAAGATTGGTGGACAGTGTGCGATTCCACAACATCCAATAATTCATTGCGACAATAATTCACTCCAAGCCTGCTACCTTTTGCCTGATGAACTGAACTTTTCATACCTTCTCAAGAAAAATCAATGGGTAAATTATTTATCGTTTCTTCGTACTTAATACTATTGACGCTCGTGTTTGACTCTTGTCTCATCATACGTTTTCCAGTGCGGTGCTTTCGTGTAGGAGAACACTTGAAACTTCTATGAGAATAATTACAAATCAATGGGGCGAGAAGCAATTCTGGCCTCATATTCCCTTCGAGGTTAATCTGCATCCCTTAAAACACATATGACTAGTAAACGTGTGTTCAGAATTCTGGTGTCTTGAATCCTATTTTCTCAACGACCCACAATAATAAACTGTTTGAAACACATAGTATTGCAAAAAATATATGTTCGTTCAAACAAATTACTAACTAAATTTTCCATACGATGTTCCGCTGGCATTTTGGTCTTGCATTAATCAGCAAATTCCTGATGTTCAAAACCCTGGAGGTTATACTTAATACTATTTTTGCAGGCAGACAAAATCTATTTATACTTTTACTATCATTTCATTTCTTTTCCCTATCAGCTGATGCACAAGAGATTGGTAGTGTGCGTGATGCGCCAGGAGAACGTGCCCGCCGCGCCGCTTAAAGGTAGGGACGAAGTAACGAAAAGAGGCACGACGGAATTGACGTTTTAAAATTGTAACATTATGGGTCAAATGTTTTATGTATTGTGAAATGGGTTATTTTCATAATGTGCAATATTTTAGGTAAAATGGTAAGTACGGAGAACCTGGGAATGACAGTTACAGGTAGGGGTGTCAAATATTGACAAACAAAATTTCATTAAAAAGTCGAAGTATCAATGTCTCTGCAGCTAAAAAAGTTACCAATCACTTGAATGGTGTCACGCCGTGGGGTGGAGTTCTATACTTACTTGTGACATGCAGACAAGAAGAATTTTCGAAATACCGTATTAGTATTCAATAATCAATCAAGGTGACTTCGTAAAGGATGAAGATAATGACGAGAGACCCTTAACAAAATTAATAGAGGATGTAGAAAATACTCGGAGGAGTGCAAAAAGTGAATGGCAAATCGAATGATTTCAGCCCAACCAAATATAACGTAGACATTTGGTAAAACGAACAATGAATTACAAACGATTAGACTCTGTTTCATAAACATATTTACTCACTAAAAATATTATATGGGATATTAAATTAGAAAAAAGAGAGAACGACGTACAGAAGGTCGAATAGGATGAGGGATATAAAGAGCCGGGAGAGGAATTGGGAAAGAAATTCGAATCTGCCAGTACACAATAATGGGAAGTAGGTTAGGAACGACTGTAACTACTTAGGAGTAGGTGAGTGGAAGAAACTATGGAGAAAATCGAGAAGAAAATTGTATCGGTTAGTGGTGCGTTAAATGAACAACAATACAGAACAGACTAAAGCGAGTGGAGGAAACAATTTGGATATTCCTCGAGCGACGGCACAAACAATATTGAAAGGGTTTTGTAACTAAAAATTTTCCAGTAAGATCAAACCTGCAGAATATGCAAATTTTTAGCGATGAGGATCCAAGCAATTATCAAGTTAGATTAATTCCGGAATGTGAAGGCACAAATAATATTGATCATAGCAGTACATTATGGAGATAAGAATTCATCAATTCATGGTATCTTTACACCAAGACTATTTCAGAAATATACTTTCGTCTTCTAATGAGAACTTATTGAAGAATATCAAGAAAACTTAAGTTTTCGAGTAATATCTCATAATATTTTTTCGAAAAATAAAACATCAACAACACATTAACACATTTTTTTATCATCATAAACCGTAAAATTTGTGAGGGTTAAGTGGCTTAACGTACAGACGTACCACTTTTCCCTCTTTAATATATATCACTTGAAGTCAAAAGAGGTGTATCTCAATAGGGTCTCTACGAACTACTCTTCAATTTTTTCAAAGCAGTTTTCACTTAATATATTGAAAAGGTGAATTATAATTTTTTACAGTACACTCAGTAAAACCGTTAAATTCTAAGTATGACGTTACATGATTTAAACAACTATTCCTTTCACCACCTCATTTGCAAAAAGGAAAACATTTGGCGCTCAACATTCAACTAGTTCAACTTCAAGATTCAACAAGTCATTTTCTTTACATTTAGTTTTTCCTGTATTAATCTTCATAGTGCACTTGTGGAGCTGAGCTTTTAAAGTGTCATCCAAAGCACATATGGCGTGTATTTCCATTTATTTACCTGAGAGTAAAGCCTGTTAATATTCTTCACATTTACTTTTCCACTTTTCTCTGGTCAAGTTAAAATATATTCGTACAAGGTATTCAATCAAGCTTAAATTCATTTTCTTAGCAAAAAGTATGATAATTTACATTAAAAAGTGCATGATGTTGGAGGATTGTGAATACATGTATATTCATAAGCTGTTCATGGAAGTAGCATATATCGTATGGATACAGCATCGAATAGCTGTGAAGATGATTAGGATACTCGGGGTGTTTGCTGGTGTGCGGTAAGGTTATTATTGTGACTGTAGAAGAGGAAAACGTAAGTATACATAACTGGTCCAAGATACAATGCAAGCTTCGAATGTAAGTACGCAATTTTTCATCTTTAAGACAATACAGTTATTGAAATAATATTACGTTCGTGTCAAAATAGTAAATATTAATAATTAACTGTGTGTGAACCTGACAGTGAAAATATGAAAAAGAGAAATTTTAATATAATAAAACATTAATTAGAGTTACGAAATGGCGGCCATTGCATGCATACGTGAACTATTATGCTGAATTGTGATCTTAATTTTTTTCTTGTGTGTGTGAGTGTACAAGACAGTCTGCCCATAAGACGTTAGTTTTTTTCCCCTCAGAACTTTAATTTGAGTGAAATTGAATTTTAACGGAACTGGAATTCAGTTGAACGTCACAACTCGCCGACGCCCATGAGAGCCAACAATGTGTTCCATTGTTGTCGCAGTAAATACGCTTATACATAAGTTTATTTTATTTCTATTTTTTTTTTAAACTTGCTATGAACTTCAGAATTTTGAACAACAATTCTTCTCTTGAACTCGAGCTATAAAGTAGAATTGTGAACTTATTTTTGTTTTGTGTATGTGTGTTTGTATGTATATTGCAGTCTATCCTTAAGACGTTCGGTATTTTTTCTGAGATCTTTAAATTTAGTAATCTGAATATTTACTAATTTGGTATTAAGTTGAACGTCATAGCTCGTAAAAAGCAGAACTCGTTAGAGCCAATAATATGTTCCATTGTCGCGGTAGATGCAATTGTATATAGGGTATTTTATTATTATTTTGTTATAAACTTTAATGCAGAATTGAAAACTAAAATCTTCCTTGAGGGCAATGCAGACAGCCCGCAAGATTTTTGTGTATGTGTGAACATTAATTTGAGTGACCTTGAATTTTATCGGCAGAGGTCATTCAAAGTTCCTATGTTAGCCGTGGCTGGTACTCTTCTGGCCACCAGTAAGCGAACTAAAGTGAAACATACATTTGTCCCCTAGAGCATTGTTGTGTCCAATATGACCCCAATTTGTGGCTGCATCGCAAAATTAAAATAAGTCCTCAACTAACCATAATAAAACCTGCAGCGACACAAGTTACGTATGCGGGCTGTTAAACTCAGTCTGCTATCGCCCATATGCAAATGCGCTGCCATCTTACCATGAACTGACGGATACTATGGGAAATACAGCGATACAACTTGCGCCGCTCCACACGTGGTTCACGATTGCGAAGCGAGGAGAGAGAGGTGGCCACTATTAGTGTGAGACACAGCCACGAGAGAGCGGGCCGCGCACGCTCGTGCCCACACAGTCCGGCGACGCGAGCGGCAGAGTCACTTGCCTCACCCAACCGCCGCTGAGCCCGGTTCAACTGCCTCTCAACCCCTTCTTCGCCAGCCCCCAGAGACCGACGAGAGGCCGGCGCAAGCGAGTCGGACTGCCCGAAGCTGCCCACAGTCAACATCGCCACCCAGAAGACAAATGTGCCGGAGTTGGCGGGTAGCAGTGTGAGCACAGCCGAAGTAGTTGACAGACCTCGGCTTGTCAACGAATCACCGAATATGAAAGTCAATGGAGCGCCGCATGTTGCTGCAGATGCGGGCCCTACCGCCGTCGACGCCCGCTCTTCGAATTTGGTCGAAGTCGCCTTCGTTCCTACCGTTATGAATGCCGCCGCTACCTTCGCAACACCCGCCACCGCCAACAGTCTGGCCGCGCAACCCACTAGGCTACCTATGCCACCACCAAGGCCTCCATCGGTGTCTACGCTGCTCTCTCCACTTCGGCGGAGGGGAACAGAGAGGACGAATCATTGAATGATAGCTGTCAATCTGACAACCACATGACATGTCAAAGACCGCAGCCACTGGCCCACCCAATGTCAGATGGTGAGGCGTGCAACGGTTCTGTAACCGCCGCCTCATCCTATGAGTATGAGCCATCACCACCCTCACTGAATGGGACGCCAACACCACCACTAGCCTGGCCGCGTGAGCTGGAGAGGCTGCTACTGCCGCCGTCTCCCTCGACATCGAGGTCTTCAAAGGAGCCACCACTATAGCGGAGTGGAACAGCAAGGGCAAGAATGGCAACTGTCAACCTGACAACCTAATGACAACACTTGATGCCACTGTCCCGCCTAACGATGTGACAAACGACGTGTCAATGAATGATGTTGCTGCCGCCTCCTCTGAGTTGGTCGCCGCTTCCCCTCATCCGAAGCCGAGCGCCACTGGCGCAGTCACTATCACCGAGTTGCCCGTTCTCGCTGATACCTTCACCGCCTCGAAAATAACCTGGCATTGAGGGCATTTAATTTTTTTTAGTTTATTCTATCAGAGGTATATAATAATACAAAAATATTTAATCAGAACTCCCTGCACCCATGTGAAACATATGGCAGGGAGCCCCTTATTACTAACAACTAATTGACTAACAACATACATAAAGATTCATTTAACATAAAAAACTCCACCAAAATTTTATATACAACACACATATACAAACATATAACTACTGCTATCACCATTTAACCTCCCCCGTTACTTGCAACTGGCTGTTACAAGCAACGGAGATGTTACCGTCCCCGCTACGAGGAGGTTTGTGACTACTACCTTGCAAAACCACTACTATATACATATACCTAATAAAAACAATAACAATACAAGTAAACTGACAAAGACATCACACGAGACACTACATCATATATACAACAATACAATACAAAAACAAAGATCAAAAGGCAGATCACTATACAGACATTATTTACAAAACTTTGTACAAAAACGTTTTACAAAAACAGCCATAATCCAAAATCATTTTGCCCTTTCCAAAGCTAGTATGCATACTTTCTCTAAAGGAGAACCCATCAGGTGCAGCTGGTCATCTTTGAGTAGGCACGCCTACCCCCGGCCGACCACCATACCGAGCGGGTTCCCAGGCACGCTGCGCACAACCCCTAGTACTCTTTTGTAGCGTGCAGCTATGCTTTTGAGGTCGAACCTCACTCCCCTCCACCGGAAGACCCCTTGGGTGTAGCGAAGCAGCTCATCCGGATCAGAGCATCGCCACGATCTCCCGAGGATACCGGAACGTAAGCCTATCGCCTCTGGGTGCCAGGGCTTGCACAAGATATTGGAGTGCAGCCTCTAGCATAGGAGTCTCCCCTAGTCCCACAAGGATGTGATTCATGCGGAGACCAGAGTAGACCCCCTTCGGAGAGACATCCAAAGGTGGCATTTCAGATGCACAGGCCTCATCGTCCTAGTTCCCGAGATCCTCCTCGATGACCCCGGAAGGTGGAGAGAAGCACAGCCTGCAAAACAAACAGAGGCAAGATGTTATACCTCTTAAAAACGAGCTGAGGCTGGATGTTACGCCTCCACAAAGAACACCAGTGATTCTACGAAGGAGCGACGAACGGTGTTGCCCCTGGTCACCCACAATCTTCGGCAAGTTTTCGACCACGTAGCCTGTGTCAAGGTCTAAGACCCAGGCGTTGGCCGTCGACTTCCTTTCAACGAAAGTGAGTGATGAATCGTCACGCATGCCTCACGATCACAGACATAACTCGCATACAAGCCATATAAGTTCCGTAGGCAACCCACATACCTTAGTCTGGCAAGCATGATTGGCCACAAAGCGTTATCAAAAGCCCCTGATATGTCAACAAAGATCACGGCTACATGTATGTGTTGGTTCTCAGATGTAAATTGAACCAACCTCTGTTCCGCATCTTCTGAGGAACGCCCAGTTTGGAAACCAAACTGAGTGTCAGACTGCCCACATCCCTCCTCGACACACCTCTTCAGCTTATCAACCATTAACCACTCCGATAGCTTACCCACCACCGCGAGAAGGCAGATCGGTGTGTAGGCCTTCGGATCATCCTACGGTTTCCTGTTCTTCGTCAGCAATGTCACGATCGCTCTTTTCCGAGCTCGTGGAAAGCATCCTTCACTGAGGCAACGATTGAAAAGCCTAGTGAGTGGACCGACAAGCAAAATAGAGGCTTTCTTTATCATGGACGGTGAGATCCGATCACTTCCCGGGGCCTTTTTAGGATTTAGATTGGCCACGGCATCACGAACCTCATCCATGGAGAAACTGATTTCGCCAGCACCTTCGTATTGCTCGAGCAAACCTTCTCTGAAAGCTAGATGGTATTCGCTTTCAGAGTCGATGTTGTCGCTTGGACGTAGTGTATCAAGCAGTAGAGCCGCGGTCCGCTGATACCCTACAGTATGTAATGATGATTGCTGATCACCACATACCATTCGCAAAGATCTCAGCGAATGGGATGCGCATCTTTTCAGCTGCGAACTTGTAGGGCGTACCCCCAGCAGTCGAGACTCGACATACTCTCTACGTACTCTTCCCACGACTTTCTCTTAGTCTTCTTCACGTCCAAGTTATACCTTCTTCGGGACTCTCGGAAAGATTCCTCCAGGTCCTCCGTCGGCAAATCCCTTCACTTAGCGGCTTGCAAAGTTCGTCTCGCTTTACGAAGACGTACTCTGCCCTTTGTCAGCCAGTCCCTCCACCTACTCACCAATTTCCTCTTCGGCGGACCAAAAGGAATTCCTTCCCTTACCGCCTCCAGAATTGCATCGTTCACGCTGAATGCGACTGATTCACAGGAGGCTAGCTCATCTACTCCCCGCAGTCCCCTGCTCAAGGAGATGCTGAACTTTTCCCAATCAGCTCTTCCAAGCTTGAAACGATGTATGGCCAGGGTTGCCCCTGTGTGAAGATCATCCTGACCGAACAAACAACATTTCCATCTTAGGATCCGCTGGTCTGATCCAGAGTGGTAATCATCGATTCTCCAATCCACGATATTGTCAAGACCCCTCATCGAGGTTACCAACGAGACGTATATGCTAGACTCGCCCGTCGCACTGACGAACATAGTCAAGATGCTCCAGCACAGGACCCGTCGGAAACGGATGAGAAGGAAAATACGCTGACACGAAGTAGGTCGATCGTCCGCTCCACGCCACCTGGCACACGGCCTAGTAGCGCGTTTTGAACTGAACGAGCTTGAGAACGTCTAAACCGGGGTTGCACACAAGGATGGCAGCACACGGTTTGTCTGTACTGAGCTGTGTAACCCGGTTTCCCCCCGTGTACAGCTCTTGTAGTAGAACTACGTCAACGCCGTACTTGTACACAGACGATTTCAGATTCCCCATGGCCACCATCATTTTACGCGCATTTAGCTGGGCTATAACCTTAGCACTCATAAGCGGTTTGCTTCCTTAGCAACTCCACCGCCCGTGAGTATTCCGGACACAACCGCTTATTCCCAGTCGGATGGTCCGCTCTCTTGCCAAACAGCCTGCACGAGGCGCAACAGGTCTTATGTTGCTTACACTGCTCCCACGTGTGATCCTCGGCACCGAACTTGCCGCAGACTTCCGCCTGACGTCGGCGTGGATGCCCAGGTGACCACATCTTTGGCACCGGAAGCTGCGTATTGGCGTCTCGTACCAGTCGACTCTCTACGAGGGCGCACTCCACGTACAGGCGCCCGTGCTCGAGCATAGCCCTCCACATGAGGCATCAGAATTACCCAGTTCCTTGATGGATCACCGCACCCGAGATTCGTGCGCACAAAGATCTGGGCAATCTCTGCTTTCGAGGCACTCGTGGCCTCGGCAATTTCTCTCTTAATCAGGATTTCAGATACTCCCTTCCGGAAAACCGATTATGATAACCTTCGGGTTTCTCTTTCGGACGGCCTCAGGCTCCAGTAAACTGGAGCCTTCAGTGGCCTTCTTGATCTCCATGATGTCATCGGAGAACGGGCTCTCAATATCCACGCCGTCAGGAACGACGCGGCACCGGTAAACCCTAACCCTTTTATCGCCGAAACCCTTTGTGTCCTCGGTTCTCACTTCAGATATCGTGTTCACCTTCTTTCCGGACTTTGCCTTCAGCAATAAGGTTCTGCTTGGGTAGCCTCACGGCTAACTTCGCTTCCCTCTACCTTACTGCCTCAGAAAAGGACACGGACGTGCCCACCTGCACCGGATGTTGTGGTGCAGACGTGGGCGTACCTTTGGGAACCGCCTTGGCGATTCCCTCTACCACATCCATGACCAGCTCGTTTACCACCCTATCTTGGATCGACGGAGTGATCCAAGATCGTCCGCCGATCCTCGACGAGCAGTCTTTGCTTTTAATCACCAAGATGGCTTCAATTGACAATAAAGAATTTTTAACGCTCATAATAATTTCGCTTTCCATTCGGACTTCCTTCGGTCCAGAAGGATCGTCCTCTTCATGAGAAGATGACCCCTCCTGTCCGACCTTGGGCGTCGTGGACGCAGGAAGGGCTCTTTTAATCTCGTCCATCATCTCTGCGGTCTTAGACTCGCTAGCCTCGTGTCTGTCTGAGAAACACGCCAAATTTAGAGGACGACAGCGCACCGCTACGCCGTCCTCTTAGTGAGTAGTAAAAAATATACCACACGTAACTCACTTGGCCCCAAGATCATTTTCGGATATTTTTTCATTTAATTTATTATAAAAGAGGTAACAATCATACAAATATATACAATTTAATTGGGACACCCTGCACCCATGTGGAACACATATGACAGGAAGTCATTTTAAACATTTGCAACACTTACACACATATATCGAAATACACATTTAAACACAAAACCTCAACCAAAAACAATATAAATTACTACATAAATAATTATTACATACACTCAGACTAATCACCATTTAGCCTCCCCTGTTGCTCGCAACAAACTGCTGCAAGCAACAGAGGAGTTACCGTTCCCGCCATGAGGAGGCAGGTGAACCACCACTAGCGAAAACACTTTTACCAGGAAAGACAATCAATTTCGGACATTTTTTTCATTTAATACTAGGACAAGAGGTTACAAATTATAAAACAAGATATTTTATAATGTAAAAAAGAGACTCCCTTCGCCCATGCAAAAAGCATATAACAGAGAGTCTATTTAAACATATAAAAACACAAGGACAAAACACTAAAATACAAAGACCGAGCCATACCAAAAGTACCTCCATCGAATTTATGAAATTTACAAATCAAAATAAACAAAATATAACAAAACTCAACTACTATTTATCACCAATTAGCCCGCTTCCCGCTCCGAGGAGGCAGATGACTACTAACTAATTGCAAAAACCACTACCCACATAAGAACACACTTACATCTAATCATTTTTATGCAACAAAATATAATGATAAAATAATAGATGAAAAATTAATTAATTACTAATAGGCTAATACACAAATACATTGCTACACAAGATTACAAAATTACAACCTACAAATTAACAAATTACACATAACCAGCATTTGCAAAGTTATATATCATTAAACGAGTCATAATTAAATACCAAACAATTACTAAATTTACCATCATTTTAAACCTCCTAGATGTTTTGAGATTAGGATCATTTGCCGGTGGCCATCGTTTGGACAGATGAGCTACAAATCTACGCTCGGACGACCACCATACCGATCGGGTTCCCAGGCACGCTGCGCACCGTCCCCAGAACGTTTTTCTAATACTCGGTTATGCCACGAAGAGTCAGCTGTACACCCCTTCTCCGGAAGACTTCGCAAACGAAGCGATGCAGCTCGACGGGCTCTGCTGGAATCCCTGATGACGCCAGCTGCACTGAAGGACCTCTTGGGGATACCGGAACGCAATCCTATTCCCTCCGGATACTAGAGTCTGCACCAGATACTTAAGTGCAGCCTCCAGCATGGGGGTCTCCTCCACCCTCGCAAGAATGTGGTTAATGCGGAGACCAGAGTAAACCTCCTCCGAAGAAATGTCGAAAGCTGACATGTCGACGGAACAGGATTCTTGCTGCTAGTCCTCCAGGTCCTCCTCAATCACTCCGGATGGTGGCGAAAAACAAGCCGAAACACCAGCAGAGGCAAGATGTTATATCCCAGTAAAGACGACTGGGAACCTTTCTTATAAGTGTGGAATGGTGTTTCCTCTGGTCGCGTGGATATGTCAGCAAACCATCAACCACTAGACCTATTTCCAAGTCCAGTTTATGAGCGCCGACCGTTGACCTGCCATTGACAATCTCGAGCGGTGAGTCATCACTCTTCGGATTGGAGAGCTCCTCCTCACTTTTACCAGAGAAGATTGCGTCCTGATTGCACTTATTAGAGAAAGTGCACGGAAGAAATACCGTAATCTCCGGTGAGAAACGCTCGTATTTTGCTCTTCGTTCCACCTCGGTTTCCGAGTCAGTCTGAGCTCCCCTAGAACTGGACTCTTCTTCCTCGGGTCGAGCAGTCCTAACTAGGTCGAGTACTAGGACTCTTTTCGTTCTTGGAATATAGCAAGAGCACGTCCTCCACCGCAGAGATAGGCACCAACCTACTGCCGGACAAGATTTCTGCTGCAGCTGTATGGTCTCCGCCCGCGCCTCCGTTGGGGAGGCGGTTGCTTCCACTGCTGCCGCCACAACGGGGATGAGCGACTGACTAAAGCGTGTGTCTCCCCCGCCCCTCGACCGGTCGCATATCCTGGTACCCCCGCTACTGCTGCTGTCTCGGCCGCTGCCGCTGGCCCCAGCTCAGTGGCACAGCCCGGATGTGCCATCGTAGGTTCAGCCACCTCCTCTGTCACCGCGGCTTCCACTGGAGCCCCCACTTCCTTCCCTGCTGCTACTTCTGCTCGTCCCACTACCACTAGTGCCTCGGGTGACAACGCTGACGCTGTAGCGCTATGGAGAGTCATTCGTGATGACATCGGGGTCCAGTTGATCCAACTGTGGCTGGCGAAGACGAAGGTGCAGGCACGGTTCCCGCTCCCTCCATCTCCCATTTGCCTGTTGTGTCTTGGAGAGTTGAGAGGGGCCCATCTCAGCAACCTTGCCGCTACGTCTCCCACATAAGAAGAGTACATGCGGCGAACTTAGAAATAATCTGTCTGAGGTGCGGGTAACCGGCAGATTCCAGGGATTGGACGCGCGATGTATGCATCTGCCTCAGATATATCGAGGTTGTGGACCCACCCATAGATCTCCCCGCTCTGCTCTCGAGTATCTGAAGGTGTCAATAGTGGTGGGGAAATCCACGGCCTAGTGAGCAACGAAGCCCGAAGCACTGAGGGCCACTGGATCTTACCTATACCGACAGCGGAAGTACTTATCTGCCCGGAATGTAAGAGACCAGTGACCTGCAACCTCACTAAAGACCGCGTGACTCATTCACTGTGCCATGGTGACATCCTTCTGGCTCGGCTGCTACATCCTCATCAAAGAGGTGAGAAAACTCCAGGAGCAGTGCGTCCCATTGGCAGGGAAGAAAACAGCGCCATGTCAGCCCCTCGCGCTTCCTGCATCCTGCAAATCACCGGGCTGCATGATGAAATACGCGTATGTAAAGTAAGTACGGCAGCACGCCCGGTTGCACAAAATGATACGGGTTAAAGAAGGGGCGAGATACTACGATGCACCTACGCCGTGGACAAGAAAGGCCATGAGGACCGTATTCGACGTGCCCTAGAACCCCCCTGCCACCAAATCAAGTGAATCCACCTTTGTCCCCGTTCCCAGGAAGCGCGACGAGCTCCAAGCCACAATAGCTAGCGTCGATGCTTCTTGGTGCTGCCCCAACGACCCGCCCGCCACAGTTGATGCAGACGCTGCCCCTTCCACAGCAGCACGGCACGGCTCAGGTGAGTCCTCCTGCTCCGAGCCAGACTCCGCCACCTTCACAGCGTAGGTGCACACCGCCGGGTCCCCTCCAACACAGCGCACCAAGCGGCCCCAGGCGAAACCTCAACGAGCGCGCCCCCAGCCGAGGCGTAGCCAAACTCCGGAATTGTCTCTGCGGGATCCGAAAGACACGACAATGAGAAAGTCAACGATACCGAGGTCGCCTCCGCAACTCCAGGGGCGCTCGGAGCACAACAGAAGCGGCAATACTAGAACGAAATACAATAATCGTGTACCGCAGGTGGTACCCACAGATGTTGAGCAAACCAGAGCCAAATTCACCGCTCTTCAACAACGACTCATTCAGCTTGCTCACGGCCCAAGGGAGCGAGCTAGTTCTGCTCCGCTACAACGCCGGAGAGCGCGGCACAAAAGAGGACGAGTCTCAGTGACACCTACCTACCACCTCCGAGCTACTAACCAGAGCCTCACCAGAACGGACCCTGCAGCGCCTACAAGATTCGGAGTGGCCCCCTTGGTATCCGCCTGCCAAGCTATCGCGTCAGGCGTCTCAGATGTCGCCCCACAACATTCCGCAACACGAACAGAATTACCTGTGGCGGCGCGGTCCAGATTCGTGGCAACAGCGGCTGCTCAGGCCACAGAAAGCTCCCTCACTGTTGCTCCGAGCTCAATCCTTGTTCTACTTGTCACAAAGGAGCGCGCCACAGCCACAGCATCGCCGAGCACCCCACCGCCAACTCCGGTCGTGCTTTTTGCGGTGGCCGCGCAAGCGAAAGCAGCACAATGANGTGTGATAGCACGAATCGCGGTCACACAAGATGCTCACTCCACGCAGCACGAAACAACCACGCCACCAGCTCCGGCACCGCCAGCGAACCTGTTGGAGGCTGCAAAAACTTTTTCTACCGTCCAACGGTGGAGACGTTCCCCGTCGCGACGTGGAAGGGTTAGGAAACGGGGAAGAAAGTCAGTGGCTACCAACTACACTCGACCGGAAACGGGGTCCACAGACCCGTCCCCCTTATCGGCCCTGAGATTGCACCACGGTGTGCAGCCGCTGCTACACCCATCGCCGCCGCACCTCCAACCGCTGCAGTGCTGCCCGTCGCCGCCATCGCTGCATTGCCCGTCGCCGCACCGCCCGCCGCAAGCGGAGCATCTGCAATGGCAGTGCCGCCGCCTAGGACCGGTCCGTCCAGTTGCGGCCACGCAATCAACGACCCGTTCACGCAATCAACGAGCGGTACTTACGCAAATCGCCACACTAGCCCGCCGTGGCCCATCGACTGTACTCGGATAGATACTCGGTGACACCACTAGTCTCCGCCGGTCGCTAGTGTCCTTCCCCTGCTGCCCACCTCATCCCGGCACGCATGAATCGCGTTGCCACGACCGCACGAAGAGCGGCAAACATCACCCCGCGTACATGGAGGAAACCAGCAGAATCGACCGTTGCGGAACCGCAACGGGCGCCCGTGGACATACCCTCCGCCACCGCTGCCCCCGTAGCTGAGACTACTACCGACACGCCAGCTGCGAGCCCCCACTCCCCCAATCTCAAAAATCAAGCGAATTGGGGGCACTGCAAGAACAGCTGAGGCGTCTCTGTGACGCAAGCCTCACCGAACATATGAAAAAATATTGTTTCCAATCCTCAGTCCACTTGCCACCTGTGAGCTAGAAAGGAGAAAGGAGTGCGAGCGCAGAAACTCTGATGACCCAGAGTATATGAGGCGCCTTTACATGCGTAATCCCAGCCCAATATGCGCGTCATCATGGGGGACGATGGCGCACGATGCCTTGTGCCGCGCGAGGATGTAGAGGTGCACTTCCAGACAACCTGAGAGCGCCAGCCCCTTCCAACCTCGAGGGACTGTACTCGATAGTGCCGGACCGTCCTGTAATAAACGACGGCTCTATCACGGCAGAGGTAATCATGAAGTGGCTGACGATGGCGACAAATTCGGCGCCGGGAGAGGACCTCCTGACGTACATCTCCGCTCCGTCGACCCCAATGGGTACTTGCATCGCTCTTGAGTTGTGTTCGTCACCTGAGACGAGAACCGGCGCCTTCAAAGCGATCACGCTCCTACCTCACATTTAAAGGCGGAGAAGCAAGTGACATGAACCACGGCCCTAGCATGATACAGGGTGACGACTCCAATCCCGATGAGTCGAGACATCCGACAGGGCTACCCCGTATCCGCCCACCTTTTTAATGGTCGATTGAAGTCGCGCCCTCACAAAAACCCTCAGTGATGGAGTACGCGGATGACATCGACCTTCTTGCTGACACCCCTGTGGAACTCCAGGATCGCACCAACACGCTGGCTAGCGTTCTTCAGCGCATCGGCATACAGGCGAAGCAATCGCAGTACCGTTCCATTCACCTCGTCCTCGGTGGCCTGCGGTGCACCGAGTATACGGTTGATGGACAACCGGTGGAAGCCCTTGACGTCACCCAGTCGGTGCGTTATCTAGACAAACCTGTTAGCTACCAGCTTGCCCCAACATGAGAGGATGTGCGACGTGTTTAACAGGTAGCGAACAGGATTTTGGATGCTCCCCTTCACCCGTGGCAGCACCTCTCCCTCAAAACTTTTCTTCTCCCCTCCCTATACTTCCCGATCCGAATGGGTGACTTTCCGAAGTCGCAAATGAGCCGTCTGGACCAGACCCTCCTCGCCTCCTCCTAAATCTCCCCCGGCGGATATTAAACTATTTATATAGGTCCAGAGCAGTGGACTTCCTGAAAATAGCGGCTGAAACGGACACCTGGGCTGTGGACGTGGGGTTCAAGATTCTCAATACCAGTGACCTCCATGTCCGCAGCTCCGCAGCCGCCGCCCACGCTGAGGCAACTACCCACTGCCTTGCGGGGACCGATACCACGTCAGAATTGTTGAGCGCATACTTGTCAGGTAAGCGCACGCGGAGAACTCTAATAGTGGGAAGCTGGTGGTCGAGGACGAGGAAAGCTTCCCGAAGACTGGGCGTCACTTTGCGCTTCCTCAAAAATGAGTAGGGGGAGAACCTACCCTACCTGCTACTCTCGAATCCTGCTACTACCTGCTCTTCGTCGCCGCCGACGAAGCAGGGCGGAGGTCGTCGCCGAGCCGTTGTGGAGCATGTCGCCGCCACTACCGTACCCATGCCGGCTCCCATCAACGATGCTACGCATATGGACGTTCTAGCCGATGCCACCGCCGCTGACTGGGCCACTGCGCACGCTGAAACACCAGACGCCGCTTCCACCCCGGTCGCCGCAACCACACAAGCTGCTGCAGGGTCGTCCGCCGCTGCCACGATCACTGCAACCGCTATTACCGTTGCCTCAGCTGGCGCCCCCCCCCACGGTGCTACGGAGGAGCTGATCGCTGTCCCAACCGCCGCCGACCAGCAGGTCGCTCCCATCCGAGCCGTCGCTCCGAAGCAGCGGCACCTAGTCGTAAAGCGCCTCAGGAAGTCCTGACAGCAGCTCTACAATGTGATGTGACTGCAATGCACGGATCAGGGCCTCTTCGCTGAAGCTCTGAATTGGATCGGCCGTATAATCAGCTACTTCATGGAAGGGGGTTGTGAATATTAAACCTGGCGCTTCCTGCACTGCGCGCGAGTAAACCTGCAGCGAGGGTTCCGCAACAAAGTGTATGACAACGCGGATCCCTCTACGGTGGGCTTCCCGCAATGGGTGCTGCGATGCAACGGGGGTGCCAATGCGGGAAACCTTGGCAAATGTGCTGAACTACTGCCTGACTCACTGGACCCAGTGGATGCTGCGCCATAACATGATTGTCGCAGCCCTCAAAGGCGCAGCTCTGAGTTCCGGTCGTCATGTGCTTGCGGAATCTCGCGCCTTCACGGCGGACCAACTGAAGCCTGACTTGGTGTTTGGCAAGAGGAACAACGTTCTAATATTTGAAGTCTCCGTCTCCTTCGCCGGTTTCGGGATCCTAGACATGGTGCGCGCAGAGAAATCGAAAAAATATGAAATAGTCCGAACGCACTTCGTAGTTCTGGGATACCTTCAGGCCGAAATGGTCCCGAACGTGATAGGATCGCTGAAAATTTGCAGCAACAAGCGGTGTCGCAGGGCCCTCTCTGAAAAGATGGTCCTTGATGTGTCAACTCATCACGATCAATCTTTTACAAGCACATCGGGGGTCTTGCCTATCCAGAATTCCTTCGGCGTGGGCGCGGTGCTGCAACCTGTCGCACTGCAAGACTATCAAAACCATAAGATGTCGTGGAGCGCTACGTAGCTGAAGAACTCCATAGACACGGGATCCATCCCTCATTTTCTGAATTCTGAGGAGCGTTACATGAGGAATTGTTAAAAATGTCGATTTCATCTCAAAATGCTCCTGAAGCAGAAGAAGACTCGCACATCTCACACGCCATGACGTCGTGTTGGGTGTCACTTTTGCGTATGATATGCTAGGTCAAAGACGATTTATAGTGAAAATAAGCAGGGTGAAAATGCTGAATATTTTTTTCTTATATTTAAAAATTGATCTATTTTGAAAAAATTGAAACTTTTTTGAAAGCAATTTCAGAGATTTGGGACTTATATTTACTATATACACAAAAAACTCATCACAAACAATGAACCGACAGAACTCAGCATTTAAGTTTGCCGCCCTGCACCGAAAGTCTTATATCACAATGAAGAATGTCAGAGAGACGAAATATGTAATTGTTTGTTACTAGGTAGAGTCAGAATATTGATAATATTTTTGTTACGAACGAATAGCTATTCGTCGCACACATAGGAGAGGATATGTGGGGACTCGTATCGTTTCAACGAGCTAAATAGATTAAGGATGAGAAGCGATTCTTGTATAACATGTCTCAGATTCATAAATACACATTTATTACATTTAAACAAAGTATACATACAATTTCCTTAAATTACAAAAGCAGAATTACATAAATTGTCTCCTGAATTTGCAAAGTTGAAGTTGGTTGTTGTGGGCAACCAACACTCCGAGAATAGTAGCTTCTACGGAGTCAGAATAAATTAATAACATAAAGCATAAACTGTTTATGTAAATTCCCCTTGAATAACCCTTTTCCCAGTTAATACAGAATTACAATATGGTATGCCAGCAAAATTGAGGTGCGATCGTAATTGATCTGCACTACAAAAAAAACCCTCGCTAGACTCAAGTTTTTGAGAATAATCCCCCCGTCACTTACGAAAGTTCATTTGCAATAATACCTGCTTAAGCATTAATAGTGGTTATGAAAACCATAGAATTGTGCAGCATTTTCTGGTGCATTATAACAAGTACTTCTTGATTCTAAATGCGGTTCTCGTTGTTACGAGAATAAATACTTAGTAGTTTGAAGAGCTTCTTGTTAGTAGCCTTCCTCCGCTGCCATAGCCTTGGTCTTCCGTGGAGTAGTCTCCCTTGTTTCAGCCTTGTAGCATGCACGAAATAACTGAAACTAGAGAATGTTCGTGAACAAATACGTTCAATGCAGAGTTGGTGCGAGTGCTGTGCCATGTATTGGGATGGCGCAGCAGTTGAGTGACTTCATATAAGAAATCATTTTCCAAAAAGTTCATCGTATCACAGATTCATAAATATGTTCAATGATGAGCTGAGAATACTATAAGCAGCGAAGCGACTTCATGTCGCACGACACAACGACGCAAACCCAGAGTGTCATCACGTATGACCCCTGAAGTGAAACTGCAGACAATAGGTGAGAATTGTTTTGTCCGAAGGCGAATGATGGCCCGAAGGCGCTAGATTGTCCGAAGGCGAATGATGGCCCGAAGGCGCTACAGTTGAGTGTGCACTGCACCTATACGTGCGGAACATCTATCCCCTTTGGTGGGACCCGAACCGGCTGCCATACGGTCTCAGTAACACTGATGCTTAGTGCTCTGGTAAGCACGACTATGCTGCATATAGTGACGGCATGTCACTATGTTGAGGGCTGCGTTTCATCGTGACCCTCTAATGATAGACTGCAGAATGAGTTGGTCCGTAGAACCATACAACGCGGCGACGTGTTAGCCGTGTCGCTTGCTGATGTGTGGGTAGAGCCACACCACGCGGCGACGTGAGTAATGTGGCTTGAACGCGGCTCTTTATATAGCCGGCGCACTGAACGTACATATAGTGTGCGTTTACTAATTCAATGTCATGGAACTTGCAGTTGTCACAGAGATTGTAGTTTCCAAAGAGTGTCTATAATCAATGAATATTTATATGTCCATAAAGCAATTATGTATATGGAGTAAATAGTAAGATTTTCAACTAACACAAACAAATTAAAGTTTGTGATGGATGAGAATCATATGGATGAACACTTTACGAACGTTTGGTTCGTAACAATTTTGTTCCATCACATAAAACCAGTTTCTCTTACAGCAGAACATACAGTAACAGTTGTGCATTATGAGCTCTCAATGGTTGTCTTCTTACAAATTAAGAATTTTTCTAAACAGCTAATGTTTGATGAAAAAACTTACATTCTAGTGCCTAGTAAAATTTTCAAAATTTTAAATTTTCGTATTCAGAATAATGTAGAGAACTTTCTAGTTTTTCTGATCAGTATCATCTCAATGATTTGAGAAAATTCGGAGCAAAGTCGAGGGATCATACGAGTATCTGGGTACATACAGCTACTGCTGTACACCGTTCACTGAAACTCTTGACGCAATCTTCCTTCGCCTCTCCTCATCGTAACTTTACCCGGTATCGGAGACAGAAAAAACACTACACAGTTCGCTCAATTAAGTTCTTTTTCCGCATAATTCCTCAATGTACGGAATCACAGACTGACTTAGTATCAGACGTCTACAACGTAGTACAGTAATTCTCTAGGAATACGAAAGGTGTAGAAATACATATTAGAACATTCACAAACGGGAAAATATAAAACGAAGGGGTTATATTAAGCGTGTAATAGTAAATGCAATGTACTCAGTGGTGGATCCAAGGGGTGGGGGTTAAGAGGGTGATCGCCCTCCCCCTCAGCTTGAAACTAAAAAATATTTAATGTTGTGGACAAAAAAGTATTTATCTGAACGATTTGGAATGTTTTATGTTAAAGAGACGCTCTGCACTCGCACCCGATGACAATTCCTTTTCTCTTTACACTTGGAAAGTTTTTCCTTTATCATCCCAATATGAAACTTTACCATATAAAAGTTTAATTTATCTTTTGAAAATTTTACACGTATTACATTCTTGATTAGCTCACTTTCATCAATGAAGATTGTCTTCTTCGCGTACGTACGAAACAAAACATTGCACATATGCAGAATGTTCCACTGCATCCTTTCACAGTAGCGCAGGCGCCACACCATGACATTCGAATTGGTCAGCCAAGGGCGCTTTTTTCCAGGTTGAGGGTCAGCTTAGGACGATGTTTGCAAGTTAGAAATGCACTTACGGTACTTGCCCAGACTGCACCAACCTTTTCAAGGTTAGATATCGCAAGGGGAATTCTCGTAGACACGTCCCTCTAAAGACTTGCTTCCATAAAGAACATTCACAGCCTCCACCCACCCCCCAAGGAAAATTCTTGAATCCGCCACTGAATGTACTACCCAACAAAAAGATAAGAAATTCCACCAAAAACATACATTCCTATAACAATTATTTCTCGCAGTCAGGCCAAATGAAACCCACAAATACTTCTTAATTGATGCCGAGGTTTCAACCTCTTATCGCGGTCGTGAACAGAGTTTAATAAAAACAAACGATCATTCTGTCATCATATACTCATGGTATACATGTTTGTACACTGGCTTTGCTTGTATTTTAAATGTTAAATTGGATATATTTTATCATGTGTCGTTAGTGGTAGTTTAACGTGAATATGTTGTCAATATGAATGATCATGGATATAAGATAGCTGGATGATTGTTATGCTTCTTTTTGTTTTAATGGTTGTATTTAGCCCTGATGAGGACTTCGATATATAACGTGTACATGGAAGTGAAGTATAATAACATGATGGTAAATGAAAATAAATGAGCCTTGTAATAACTTTCCGTAGACGAGGCGGCTAGAACAGGAATGGCTAAGATAAATGGGGAAAAAAATCAATGTATTGTTTTTCTCTAAAAACTTTTCTTATAAGTGTACACAAGTCACAGTTTCTCAAGCAGATTCACAGTTTAGTATAGATGCATGAATTTCAATTTTTACTCGCATGTCAAAGTATTATCAAGCTCTGGGCTTTTCATATGGCAATGCAATTTTTCTTGGCAGGGTACTGCTGCAGTCCACGCCTCCCGGGAGAGGTCCGTGCACACAGCCGTGCGGAGGCGCCATGGGCACCATGCATGACGTCGACCGACGGGACGTGCGTGGCATGCACCGTCACTTGTTCTTTCGACGCCCCGTGGCGCCTGTGCTGTCACCCGTCATGCCTCTGCAACGCATCGGTGCCGCTTCCGTCACCTCTACCGCAGCTTCGTCAGCCGCCACTGGTCGCGGATGGCCGTGCGTTCAAGCTACAGCCATCAGATCACCTTGCCCCGCTCTCATCCCTTGCGAAGTTTGTTATCTTGCAATGCGCATGTTTCTATGCCTACTAAAATGTATTACAGTGCGTGGAGACTTTGGGTGATATTTGCGGCGATTTGGAAAGGTGGATGACAGCACGTGTGTTTGTAGACAAGGTTTTGAGACACCACAACACATATTCCCACGCAGAAATCGCCGACGTTGAGTCGACTTTCGACATATTTCGACGTCAATATCAAGTCGAATAAACGACGCCGTCCCAACGTCGTATTTACCGGAATTTGAAGTCGACGAAACGTCGTTATAAACGACCTCGCATAACGACGTCGAGATGAGGATAATAAACTACGTTGTTTCGACGATAGAGTCGAAGATCGACGTTGACATGACTCCGTTATGCGACGTTCAGACGACAAAGTTATAATAAATTATTATTATAGTTCATGTGTCTCCGCTCCCGATAATTGTGGTCCATTTCTCTTTGGATGGTCGGAACCACATTTGCAATTTCGACGTTTCGTCTTAAATTGCCAACTGCTTGTGGAAGTTACAACTCTCCTTGGTGAATTTTTCTCCAAGAATCTATTTTGCGGAGAGCATCCTATCTTTTACTTGTTTAAGGAGATTACTATTTTACGTGTTTACTATCCATGGTACCAATAGTGAGACAGACCTATCAATATAAGGGGATAAAAACTTAGCTTTTATCACCATGTTGCAGTAGCTCAATGCTGACGTGCTCGCCTGGAAATTGTCACCAATCACTCCGTAGTCGGATTTGAGAGACACTACTTAAAACAATGTTCATATAGGAATGTGTGTTACAAGAGTCATAGAATGTGATGTAACAAGGTAAGACGATGGATAATATCCTTAAAAGTTGTAAAAAAAAAATAATTTAACATTTTCAAGAAAGTCGTGTGACGACGTTGTTTTGGTGTCGTTACACGTCGTCGCATATGCGTTTTTACGACGTCAAGAAGACGCCGTTCTCCGACGTTTAATCGATGTTACATACATACGCGTTGGCAACGTCTCCACGACTTTGTTCTGTGACATCGCCACGACTGTGACGACTTCGTTACGACTCGAAATTTGTACGTGGGTTGTGGGACTTTAAAATCTTCATAGCGGAGGGGGCGCGGTATATCCGGTATTATGCGCAACGGGATGTGATACATCTACAAACTCTGTAGAAATTAATACAGGAGGAGTGGAAATATGTAATCTTTTCGATCGCGGTGACGCATGCAAAACTAGCTATACGCCTCCTCGTTGGTGGGGACGGAAACGCGGCTAAGTTACGTAGTGCTAGAGAATATGAAGAAAAATGAGAGTCCCTGTATTGCGAAAGCTATGAAGACAGAAAGGCTGAGACAGCCTAAATAAATAAATTTAAAAAAATAAAAAAATATCCATAATACTATATAGTCCCAAACTATATATCCCAAACATTCGAAAGTATCATTTGTGGGCTCTATTTTCGCGAAAGTTTCACCCCTCTTGACTCACTGAGGATAGGTTAATTCGAAGGACGAAGCACTGAAACCTCCTTAGTAAAACTCTGGAGGTAATTCGACTCAGAATTTCTCATATATTTATTTACTTATTTTAAAACACAAAAGTTTTGGAGCGATGAAATTAGTATACCGCTACTATTGTCTCGATGTCACGTATTTTGCACGCGTAAGATGTCATCAAACCTGATGCAAGACATCTCGTTCATAACAAAGAACACATAATGTCAATTGTAATCTTCTTCTTAAGCTACTTTTTGAAATAACGAACTGGAAAGCACGGAGAAAAAATCTGAAGTAATAGAAACAAAACTTTTCTTTCATAATAATCTGTATTTAGCCAAATTATTTCAAAATATTTTTTATTCTAAATAATAATAAAAAATATTTTTAAAATTATTTTCTTACAGTTTCTAAACTTATACAGTACTGAATCCCCGCTGTTTTGCTCATATGAATTTTATATTGTGTCAGCAACTTTATTCTTACTCACATTCCCATTGATATCCAGTGAGAATGTTAACCATTAATGTTAGTGGTTTAAACCTCAATCCCATATTTTCCCTGATGTATTTATGAAAAAGTTTCTAGAAAACAACTAATAGACATTCTAGAATAAATTCAAGCATCAATAGATATGAAATTTATATCCTAGCTGATTACCGGGTGTTGCCCGGGTTTTTTCTTATACAAATCGTTTTTAATTCAGGAAAAACTTTATATATTGTAAAATCAAAATAAATTTACGAAGTGGTTTTTAAAACCTTACATAAAACATTATAATTTAACTTATTCTTAAAAATACAACCACCTATCGATTATTTATCTACGTCGTGAATATTATGTAATATTACGGAGATTCTGTACATGGTTCTAGCGAGGAGTACAGTTTCGTGGCTTACAAATATAATTAATGTGGTGGTACCTCAGCGGCAGTCCTTGGGTTGGCCGATTGTCGGTTGTCGCTGGAGTCACCACAAGGGAAGGGGGAAGTTGAGGGGGTAGACGGGGTTTCTGGGAAGGCAGCCATAAGCCAAGTCAAACGCAAGGTGTGTAGAACTCTTTTACTTACACCCAGAGAAGGAGAACGCGCTGCTGGAAGAGAGAGAGAGAGAGAGAGCTGAGGCCAGGAAGACGCAGTCGTCGTCCGGTGTGGCGGCTAGTCAGACGTCTAGGGCCGGAGGTCCCAGGCTCGGCTGGCGTGGAGAGCGAGGGCGGAGTCGAGTTCCTTGAGGACACACAGTGGCGTCATGTGGCAAGGAGTCGTCCTCCATCCGCTGCTCCCTCGTCTCGGTGTCTCTCTGTGCTCTGAGCGGACCCACGTCTCTCGGTGGTGTCACATCTCTCGGTGGTCTGAGAGCGAGACCTGGGACCCTCCTGACCAAGTTCAGCTCTCTCTGCGTCTCCATGACCCAGTTCACGCAAATACCTGACATTCCTCCGTATGTCTTACAACAGTGTGTCCACGCCAGTATATCTTCACGACATTAAAAGAGCTCGTAATTGGTAAAGCCAATTGTGTTATGTCCAACCATTTCATTTTCTATAACTCCAAGGCATAGAATTTGAATAGACCTATCAGGTTGGAAGAAAGTTTCCACACAAGTCCAACAATTGAGATATGTCGCTCTTTGTGCACAGAGAGTATGTGATTCATAGATGATTCACTTGTCTGAAAACATAACACCATAAAAATGTCTGAACAGGTATCGTGCTCTTCTTGAGAGTGAACGGTTACCTACTGGATCTGGAGTATGATTATTATAACAAAAGCCCAGAGAATTATGGTTTCGACCCTAATATCGGACGTTTCACGCTAATTTTACATTTCGCCCTTCCCATCTCCAGCTCTAAGGGGAAAAAGGAAGTTCCTTCATTCCCTTTGCATCCTCACTAAGGGGAAAAAGGAAGTTCTTTTTCTTCATGGTTGCGCTGAGTCCAAAATTTATACTTGAACGATATCAGGATATCACTATCAGCTCAGCGATTTTCATGTTTGGACAAACCAAAGCAGAATCGTTTATGTATACTGCTTGGTAACAAATATTTTCAACAATGAAAAAAATTGCTTGTCATAAAAAAAACAATAACTAGTACAACTTCTAATAATGAAACGAATGTCAGTTAATGACCAGTGGTATGACTTCATATAAATATGAGTCATGACTTCACAGCTCATTGTACACAGTACATATACGAACAAAAAATATGAACAAAGTAAAACAATAACATAATTAACATAAAACAGTCGTATGTTATTACGGTCCTAGGTACGCAAATCAAACAACCTGAACACCATTTTAATGTTTTTAACGTTAAAAAACTAGGACTTTCGTACAACCTCCCAATATTCATTTCACTTCTTTATGGGATGATTTTCGTGATATCCTTTCTTAGGGGAAATTTCATATAATCTTCCCAAATCATATCAAAGAAAAATTCATATAATCTTCCCAAATCCCATCTATAGGGGTATCGTGCATCTCATGTGGTCTGAAGGGTACATCATATTATTGGAAATACGATTATACATCTCACGGTACACAAATATCATGGACTCGAAACTAATGTTGGCTCTTTTATGTTATTGTTAAGTCTGGTTCTTCCCACCCCCAGTTCTAAGGACTTCGTATCCGTATGTTATCTAAACTTGAAATTAAATTTGTAACACCAGCATCTCATCAATCCTAATACTATATATCGCATGCAAATTCCATATTTTTATCGTTCAAAATTAACATTCAATTATTTTTACAAATCAACCCATTTCCACCCCTCCCAATGGAGGCAAGTGGTGTCTTTCTTCCAGGAGATGACTTACAAGATATCGGTATTTCACTATCAACTCAGCGTCGTGCGGACTCGTCACAGTCAGTGGCGGCGATTAAGGGTGGCGTGCAGAGGGGGGACCCCTTTTTTCTCTAAAAAGGACATTTCAATTCAATCCACAAAAACGTGGAATTATAAAAATAAAAATTTATACTACCCTTGCTCTGCTGTCTTCCCTTTAATTTATACCGAGGTAGCAACAAATTGTCCTCTCAAAATATATTTACCCTCTAATTCAAATTTTGTTCTCGTGCGATATGCGGTAAAAATGAGTTGCCGCATAGTAATAAAAGATTAATGGTTAGTTTAAAGTTGTTTATACTGGAAAATGGTGTATGTAAGAATTGAAGTGGAGGAAGTTCGATTGTTGATGAACATCCAGCGTCGCTATCAACAATTGATAAGTGCCCTTAGAACGGATTATCCATATCGGCTTCTGGCTCTGAGCGTGACCTTGATGGAGAGGCGGTGGTCAGGGGTGAAATTGAAACTGTTTTAAAAACGTATCATTATTGCCTTGCGCAGTAGCACGGCTAGCGCAACCCGAGACATGACACACGTGCAGCCAAACGCGCCATCAGAACATGACTGGCAGATATTTCTTGAAGATTAGTGTGTTATTAGACCCATGGATACTGTGAAATTTATTCGTCAGTTTGTCGCATGTATCCGTTCGTTACAGTGTATATGGCTCTGTAGTCCTATCTAGAGTTCCGGTGTTACACTTTCTCGCGTGCAATATTGATTCTAGGCTTAAATGAAACGTTCAACTGAAAAAATACCCAACCTTGTTTGACTTTTTCGCAAAGAAACAGAAGCTGGTAGCAACACGTGATACTGAACAATGCGACTACGCAGCCGTTGTAGATACTGTTTCCACGTTTAGATCTGTAGAGTCTGTTTCATGAAATACTGAAACAGAAGTTTCAAATACCTGCGTGTCTAGCGTGACACAGTCAGCCAGTATTCACAGTCAGCTTCAGCATAGAGATGCACTTCTTGGTAAGCAAGCAGTATTAGAATTTTTCAAATATGGACCATTTCAACCTAAGTTCAACGAATATCCAGAAACAAAATTGTGGTATGCGTACCACCAACTTGTATTTGCCGCGGTCGCATCTACGGTCGGAGCAGCTCGGGCCGCCCCGGCCAACATCGTGACCGCGCGCACGCAGTCGGAGCAAACGAAAGAGGCGCCCCTCTTTCCCCACCGCGCCACCGGCGCTACGGCTCATCGCACATGGACTACCGCCACCGTCGTCGCCGACCGGCGGGAGCACCGCCACCGCCGCCTTCCGAGCAGCAGGTATATAAGGGGCATCCCCACAGCCCTTAGACAGAAGAGGAGAAGAGGAGACGGAGCAAGCTACTAGTCCACGCGGTCAACGAGCCACACCTACATCTACGACAACGACCACGCTCACGCCTAAGGATCACTCTACGGGACTACGGAACGCCACCACGCCGGAACTCTGGACGCCGACTTCGCACTTCCCACCTAGGAGAACTCTGCTGTAACTACGGAATACTGGGACGCTGGAACTTTGAATAACGACCACACGCTTTGAACAACGGACTTCTCTTCCAGGACCGTCGAACGTCTCGACGCGCGTACCTTTGAAGATAACTACGCTGCGCTTTATTGATACCTTGTATCTACGCGGACATTACCGTCTGCTGTAATCCATCACTAATAAAGACTTGTTGTTAAGTTTACTCCATCATCTTATTACTTCCCTTATCGGGACACAACAAGTCATTTGGCGACGAGGATAAAAGTACTAACATCGACTAGCATGGAGCAACTAGGGCAACTGTTAGCCACCCTACAACAACAGCAGCAACACCAGCAGCAACTACAGCAACAACAGCGGAAGCAGTGGAAAGTTATCACGGCAACACTTACAGCGTTAAAACGAGAAACGCCGTCACTTCCAAGTCCGCCGCCGTACGAACAATCTAGCGAAACGATGGAGCAATGGAGAGAAACTAGTCGGAAGTCGGGCAAACACTTCGTTTGCCACAGAGTGGATGACGAGCCACCCTGCAGCAAGGCGGTAGCACTTACAGCGGTTAGACAGGAAACTTCTTCACGTACAAGTCCGCCTCTGTCCGAACAATTTAGCAAAACGACGGAGCAGGGCAGAGAATGTACACGGAGGTTGTACCAACACTTCGCGTATCGCGGAGCGGAAAATGAGACTCGTAAAGAAGGATTTCTACTTAGTAACGTCGTGAACCCTACGTGCACCCTACTCAGAAAGCTCGATCCAGAGATGGGTATCGCGCAGATACCATTCAGCAAATTAAGAAACGGTCTAGGCACGCATCGTAGTCAACAAATATACATCGCAGCAACAAGATTCAGGTTCTTTTTATGTCGTTGGGAGATGGGTCAAAATCACTCCGAGTTTTTTACAGAGCGCAGAGTAATGGCAAAACTAGGCAAATTTACAGGCAACGCGACGAGCAGACAAGCTCCGTACATCGATTATCTAATGCGAGATATTGTAGTTATGTCTACACTAGAGGATGAAATCAGCACACTGCGATCCCAGCCTAGAAGAGATACAGGGATTGGTTACGGCATTCAAAGTGACCAGTTCAACGGCTGCGCAAAGGACAACAAACATCGAGACCTCTAACATCCGAGCTAGTACATCTGAAACCGACGCAACTTGGCATCAAGCAAGGAATTTCGTCCAGACCGGACGACCGGTTTTCAGCAAGGCACATACCAACAGTACTACAGGATACAGATCTAAAGGCAAATTAATAGTAGTTAGTAATGTACTCTCGCGCACTACAGCTTTAGGGAACAGAACTATAATGTCGAAGAGGTTAAGAGAACCAGTATTAGAATGGTTGCATCAGGAACGTTGGGACATAAGATGTACAAAACAGCTAGGCAAGCAGCATGATTATACGCCAGACATAGACCCCGACACCAAAACTAGGGCACAAAGTGGTAAGGCAGGTCAAGCCAACCAGGCAGCAACTCCTGAAAAGTCGAGTAGCTGGCCGGCACCAGGCGAGCTGTGGGAAAGTTTTCACGTCGACGGCATGGGAATATTTCCGGTAGAAATGTGGCTAGTCATAGTCGACGCATTATTAAAATTCTTATATTTCACAGCTAGCTGGACGGCCAACACATCCTTACAACACTTCTTCGCGGGAAACGGCTCACTCAAGACCGNAGTAGCAGACATCACCATACAAGACACTCCAACCCACATGGCAGATCCCTGTCATAATAAAAGGATGCAACACGCGTTGACGCCGCCGCGCCACCCGAAGTCCAACGGAGAAGCGACAGGGCTGATTCAGACTCACGGGCGGGCAGTGAAGATAGCTAGGAACATGGGCCATCCGAAACCTGACGCGCTGCTCAGCGCACAGTCCGCATACCAGGCGATGCCGGACACTTCAGGAAACGGCCCCGCACACCTCATTCACGTAAGGCAGCCTACGTCGTCGATTTCACGGACGACTCCCACAGTGGAACGAACGCACGAGTCCAAAGGAAATATACGTGCAGACGCAACGTATACGGCAGGACTTATATGGATGATCCTAATCGGGTACTTGGAGTTAACGGACAAAGTAGGACCATGGACCTACTTAAGGCATACCACCTCCAGGACGCTATACAGGCATCACGACCGACCAAAAGCACGGTCTACAGGCCACGGTGTGGATCGTACATACGCTCCCCAGGAAATGCGGCAAGGAGTTACAAGTGAGTCAAGCGATTCACTTCCTTTGCAGGACTCCACCGTAGGGAAGCCACACCCATCCACATCACACACGGCAAGCAGCCAGAGACGGTCTACAGACCACGATGTGGATCGCGCATACGCTCCCCAGGAAACGCGGCAAATAGTTTCAAGTGGATCAAGCGATTCACTTCCTTTGCAGGACTCCACCGTAGGGAAGCCACACCCATCCACATCACACACGGCAAGCAGCCAGAGACGGTCTACAGACCACGATGTGGATCGCGCATACGCTCCCCAGGAAACGCGGCAAGGAGTTACAAGTGCGTCAAACGATTCACTTCCTTTGCAGGACTCCACCGTAGGGAAGCCACACCCATCCACATCACACACGGCAAGCAGCCACAGACGGTCTACAGACCACGATGTGGATCGCGCATACGCTCCCCAGGAAACGCGGCAAGGAGTT
>NNCF01125920.1:463137-528227 GCA_002313205.1 Laupala kohalensis | reverse complement strand
AGGAGGAGAAGAGGAGGAGAGGAGAAGAGGAGGAGAAGAGGAGAAGAGGAGGAGAAGAGGAGACGGAGGAAGCTAGGAGGGAGCTACTAGTCCACGCGGTCAACGAGCCATACCTACACCTACGACGACGACATCGCTCACGCCTAAGGATTCCTCTACGGGACTACGGAACACCACCACGCTGGAATTCTGGACACCGACTTCGCACTTCCAACCTAGGAGACATCTGCTGAAACTACGGAATACCGGGACGCTGGAACTTTGAATAACGACCACGCGCTTTGAACTACGGACTTCTCTTCCAGGACTGTCGAACGTCTCGACGTGCGTACCTTTGAAGATAACTACGCTGCGCTTTTTTGATACCTTGTATCTACGCGGACATTACCGTCTGCTGTAATCCATCACTAATAAATACTTGTTGTTAAGTTTACTCCATCATCTTATTACTTCCCTTATCGGGACACAACAAAAATGAAGAAAGTTCAGACGTTCGTGGTTCGCAAAATATAAGTGACTAGAATATAGCATTTCTGGAAACAAAGCATTTTGTTTCCCTTGTCGATTATTTGGAATCAAAGGTTGCTATGATGAGACATTTTCAATTGGGTTCAAAAACTGGAAAAAAGCCGTCCAACGCTTTAAAGAACATGAAAGATTCTCATCACACCTTGATGCTTTGCAACGTTGGCACGAGGGACTAAAAGTCGAGGAAAGTGTTGTGAGTAAGATATCTACCCAACATCACAAAGAAGTCAATAAAGATTGCGATAATTTGAAAATTCTCTTTCAGACTTCGCTTTTCCTGACAAGACAAAGTTTAGCACTAAGAGGACACTGAGAAAGTGAGAGTTTAGCTAACAGAGGTAATTATGTGGAATTATTAAAGCTGTGATCAACTTATAATGTGCTATTGAAAAAAATGTTTTTGGATAGGAAAACGTTTTTTAATTATGTTCATCACTAGGTACGAAATGAAATGCTGGAATTTATGCCAAATCAAACGCGAGACAGTATATTAGAATGTGTTAAGAAAGTATTTGTCCATAATTGTCGATGAAACGCCAGGCGTTTCACATCATGAGCATTTAACTCTTGTAATACGGTATGTTACTGAGGAACTGGAAATCGAAGAACGATTTCTTGGGTGTTTTAAAACAGACTTGACTGATGGTGAAACTTTGTACATGTTTTTTCTCTCTATTTTCGAAAAACGTGGTATCAGTCCTCGAAATATAATTGCTCAGTGTTACGACGGAGCAGGTAATATGAGCGGTATTTACAAACGAGTGGGAGCGAGAGTGAAAGAAAGCAATCCCCACATAATGTATGTTCATTGCTACATGCATTCTGTAAATCTTGCATTTGAAGATGCCTCTAAGACCATTTTATCTGTACGCAATGTTTTCAGTACACAACAATTGTACTGTTTCATTGAAGCTTCTCCCAAACGACATGCAATGTTTACTAATGTGAAGAATTTAGCTAGTGCATCCAGTGCGGAAGCTAATGGTTTGTCTCTCAAAGCACTGAACGACACAAGATACGATAGCTTGCGTGCCGTTCAACAGCACCTAATAGACATTGTACTTACTTTGGAAGAAATTGAAGGATTGGACCCAAATCTGGTGGTGAAGTTCACGGTTTGATAATGTGTATCAGAAAGTTTGAGTTCGTTTTCGCATTAAATGTCGTGAAACGTGTGTTTGAAAAGACGAACATTCTTTGAAAATACATACATAGTCATTATGTATCAGTTCATGAAGTAGTTGATATTACCAACAGAACAATAAGGTCTTTAGCTGATTATAGATATGAATGTGGATTCAAGAAACTTTGGTCTGAAGAACTTTTTGTGAAACTTACAGTTTCGAGGGGCCAACTGTACCACGCACTCCAAATATGATTCACCTCATGACTTTTGGTCAAGAACATTTTACTACCCTCTACTGGACACCCTCTCTGAGAACATCAAGTCGCGTTTTTTTAAAATATCATCTGATTTTACTGTGCCATACAGAAACATTACTGACTGCTTCAATGAAGTACAATAAGGTTTGTAGAGACATTATCAAAGAATCTTGTTCAGCTGTGACTGAAGCATTTGGTATTGACAGTGAAACATTATCTGCAGAAATTGATGTGTTCTCTCGAAAAGATCCTTAAGGGACAGATCGTAAACTTATTTCAAAGTTAGTGGTACAATTTAAGTCTGAAAACATTCACAATCAAAATGTATTTCCAAACCTTTTCCAGCTTTTGAGATTATTTTTAACTGTCCTGGTATCCACTGCATCGGCAGAACGATTAGTGTCTTGAATAGAGTGAAATAATATTTGAGGAATACAATGCTTCAAGAACGTCTATCGCACCTGTCAATGTTGGCCGTTGATAGAATGGACCTTAACTTGGATGACTGTGTGGAATTGTACGTCAGGCGAAAGCAAAGGCACTTAATCTTGTTTTAAAACTGTAAGTAAATATATTGCTATACGAAGCTTATTTTCTAAATTTAGTTTCTATATCTAACACAATTATGGACTAGGGATCGCTGAGATTATTAATGACATTTCTGATGCCGAAACCCAGCACCTCATGGAAGGGAATGGCATATAAAAATTATCGAAAATGATTGTTAAAATTGTTCCAGACACTCCAGAGTTATGGTGGGATACATATATAACGTATTTTAACACCCATTTCATCCCCTTAGGGTGTAATTTTGTAAAATACTTTTTTTAGTGGATGTCTACACCCTAATAGGAACCTACCTGCCAAATTTCTAGTTTGTGGTCTTTATAGCTTCTGAGATTTCGTGATTACTTAGTCAGTCGGTCGTAATTCGCTTATGAGTGCCCGCAGCTTTGCTCGCGTGATTTCTGTAATATTTCTCACGCTTTATTCTTCCTCATATGGTTGACACCATTCATCTCAGCGACACTGAAAACTCTGAACTCGTCATTTTCGATAATTTTTATATGTCATTCCCTTCCATGAGGTGCTGGGTTTCGACGTCAGAAATGTCATTAATAATCTCTGCGATCCCTAATCTTTTGATATACACACTAATGTCAGTAACTTTGGATTATTTTTTAATGTCAACCTATTCCCATCGCTCACCCAGGGGATGCTAGGATTGTCTTAATTCCCATTGGGGTTGAATATAGACTTACAGGGTTACAGGATGTTACAATCAACTCAGCAACTCTGAACTCGTCATTGATGTCTACCATTTCGATAATTATAAATAACATCCCCTATCGTTGGACTGAAAAGGTGTGTACGTACTGATTTGGGACTTTGGGGTTTTGGAAAATGTCACTAATATTTTCATGGGTCCCGAAAACTATGATATCATCACTAATACTCGTATAAGTCATTTTCGATCATTTTTACATTTCATCTCTTAACCAAACGGAATATATTCCGTCGTAGGGGGTGACTAAGTGGACATTCTTCTCTTCTGCGATCGCAAAACGGATGTATTTAACACCAATTGTGTTAATTTTAACCTTCCACCCCTACCCCAAGGATGTTCCAATTTGGACTAAATGTGTACTTACGAAGTATTGGGGGTATCCTTATTCATCCCAACGGCACCGGTAACTATGATTTTAAAAACTTTATTTCCAAAAAAGAAGTTGCAAACTGCTTATCACCACATGGGGGTTAACAAATTACGTTGCTCTCCCGAAACAAGCAAGGGACCATCCTATCAATTCCGATCATCCCTTTGCCAAGGGCAATGGTGGTTTTCATACTTGTAAACATTTTTTAATCAAATACGTACTGTTATCAATTTATTATGCTAAAATGAATCGTACATATAATGTGCAGTCAAAGTTCGAGATTAATAGTAACAAAAGTATTAAATGACACTCTCGCCAATGGAAAATCCTCCACTACCCGAGGGAAAATTGGAGAAAAACACCGGCCAGGAAGGAGCTACAGAGATAATATAAACAACCGTGTGAAGGTTGTGTACAAGGTCAGAAATAAACTGTTATAAATAAAAAGGTTCAAAGAGAACACGTATGAAAAAATAAATTTAATCCGTATCTATAGTACTATAACAATGGCGTGACAAAGTATATGCGAAATTAACATTACTTACACCATTAGAAATCACATGAAATACAATATTTATTGGTAAATTGAATCTCACATCCACTTTTTTTACTAAATTCAGTAAATAATTTCACATTATAGAAGTAATACAGCATTAGAAAGCTTTCAATCGCGGATTTGAAGAGATTCAATTTTTAATATCTTTAATTTTTTAGAAGGGAATTATACAAAATTATTCCTGAATAATATGGGACTTTTAGGCAAAGAGTGATACACGGCAGGACGATGAATATTAATCTCATTACGAGTGTTGTGCTCGTGAATTATACTGTTTTTAAAAAACCTGAGTATTCACTAATATATTTTGTAGTGTATTCACTAATATAATTTGGCTGTCGGTCGTAGGGATAGATCGCCCACACTTTTTGTTGACTCGCTCTAATTGCCGCTAGAGAGTATTATCGCGAGACTACTATGTGTAAACAACCTATGATTTGTGATTTTTTACGCTGTTAACTGTGAGTGTGAGTTATTAAGTTAGGTGTAGCTGGTTTATTTATATTTTTAAAAGAACTGAAATATCTCAGACATTTGAGAAAAAAGACTATTCTGTTCCTTTTCTATTCCGTTGGAGACAAGTGAGTATCGAGGGACATAACAAACACTAGAAGCGAGAATAATACGATTTGTATTATCTAGTGAGAACATTTTTTAAAGAATACATAAAGAATAAAGAACCGTGACACGAATATTTCTATTCTTTTCTCACCAAAAACATGGAAAGTCAAATTTTATTTGCTTCTTTGGAACACAATTGTGTTTCATGTCACCACTGAAAAATGTTTTGTCGACTTTTATATAATTGATTGACCTATGCTCCGACGACGCATTATGATGCTTCGAAGCGACGGAGGTCTCCCCAAGTTCAATGGATTTGACAGGCATTGCTAAGCAAATGATCGATTACTGAATGGTGACCCACCTCAATCAGCCCCTCATAGGCGCAACGGGCAGTTATTACGAGCTTCACGTGCTCGTGCAGTAGAGCAATAGCGAGCACAGCACAAGCAGTCGACGCATCAAATATTCAGAGTTTGAGGAAGAGAGGAAAGTTGTCTGAAGAGCCATCTTGACTTCGAGAATTCACTTCAGAGGCGATATTATTTCAGGTATTGAAAGGGCATTTCTCCTAACATCGCGGAGGTAATCAGGAGAGAAACTTCCAGGGTGGTATCTCGAGTTAAACCACCAAAAAGTAATATCAGTAAAGAAGTGCGTTACGATCTCTCAGGGAACGAGATGATTTAGTTATCATACCAGCGGATAAAGGTAACGTCACTGTCGTTATGAAACGATGTGATTACATCAGTAAGGTGGAAGAACCCCTGAATGACGGGATGTACTCTCCGGTAACCCGTTAAGGAAGATGAGGACTGAGGTCAATGCACTCATCAGTCATGCTTCTTCCATACCTGATGAGATTAAACAATCATTAAAACGGCGTAACAATGCTATGCCTAGACTATACGGTCTCCCCAAGGTGCACAAATCTGGTGTCCGCTTGAGACCAATAGTGAGTGCCATCAACGCACCAACTCAACCTCTCGCCCGTTTTCTAGCGAAACAACTATTACCACTGACTGATACCGTCTCGTCAACCATCAAAAATTCTGAGCACTTTGTAGATGTTCTGAGTGAGATAACAATAAGTGACGAGTAACTCATGGTGAGTTTCAATGTTATTTCACTCTCCACGAAGGTTTCGATCCGTGAAACACTCATGGAGCAACAGCGAGGCTGTTGTGGGCCAAACTAACTGAATTTTGCCTTAACTCTATTTTTTTCTGTTTGATGGTAAATTTTACACCCAAATAGAAGGAGCTGCTGTGGGTTCACCCCTTCCTCCTGTAATTGCTTGCATCTTTATGGGAGCGTTCGAAAATGAGGTTATCGTGGATGCTTTATTAAAACCTAGAGTTTGGTTGCGATACGTGGATGACACTATCGTCATCTAACAACATGGACGTGAAAACTTCGACAGATTCTTGGAGTACATCAACCAAGCACATACTAACACTAAGTTTACTATGGAGATTGAATCCGACGGCCAGTTACCGTTCTTAGATGTGTTCGTAAAACGGAAGGATGATGGTTCCCTTGCACATAGCGTGTACCTCAAGCAAACTCACACCAACCGTTACTTGAATGCTGTGTGACACCATTATCCAGCAATCAAACGTGTGTTAAAACATTAGTCACCCGAGCAAGGAAATTGTGTGACAAAGATAGTTTAGAACAGGAATTGAGACTTTTGCGTGATACTTTCCGCAATAATGGCTGCACCAACAAAGCCATATACAATGCCCTTAAACCTATCCATAATGTTCGTACGGCGGACGTAGAAAACCGTGAGTCCTCGAAAACCGTCTTACTCCCATATGTTGAAGGAGTAACTGACAAGGTTGGTAAAATTCTAAAGAAACATGGCATACGACCTGTCTACAGTGCCCCTGAAACATTGAGAAAGTTAAATCACTTGTGAAAGTTAAAGACAAGTTACCGCCTCTGGCGTCGGCTGGTATTTATTCCATACTTTGTAATTGCGGTCGCGAGTATATAGGGGAAACCGGGAAGAGAGAATGAGGGAACACATTCGACATTTTAAGTACGGGAGGACAACCAAACCAGCTGTGGCCGTGCATGCAATCGAAGCAGGACCTGACGTTAATTTTGACGGCACTAAGGAGAATCGTTGGTGGCCCAGACGAATCAAAGAAACCACAGAGATTGCCAGAACACCGAACAATCATAATGTTGATCATGGCTTGATCCTGAGCAGCGCCTGGAGTTGGGCACTAACTCCTCATGAGCGCTCCACCGCGCTCAGGCGCCAAGAGCAGAGATACCCCACACCCTCCGACCCGCGCTGATTGACCGCCGCGCTCGGCCAGTCAGGATGATGCCCCTCAACCGAACCTATAGAACCGACTCGTTCGACCTCGCAGAGTGGCTCGTTCGACCTCGCAGAGTGGCTCGTTCGACCTCGCAGAGCATGACAGCGTCTTAGGTCTGTACCACTCTGACATTGCCCTGAAGAAGGCCACAGCATGATGGCCGAAACGTTGGTAGTTGTATCTACTAAGATGCGATTTGTCCCAGACAGACAATTTCATAAGTCTGTAATATGTTTTGTAGGGTATCATAAGTTTGAAGTAAAACAGTACACTTGGTGCACGATGATCGCTGTCTCATATTAGACACTCCAACACTAGAAAGAACGTCCTTTGTCAATTGTCATTTTATATACATCCAAAAAAGGGTTTGGATCGGGGTTTACCGGTCTGGTAAACTTGTCAGAAAACTCTGTACAGGGACACAAGGTAATTTAGCAGAGAGTTGGAATTCAGGTAGCTATGGTGTCTCCTCCCCCCTCTCCAGAGCGGTAGAGATCTCTTCTCCCATACGGTATATTTGTTGATCTTGTTAGCCTTGTAGGTGAGCGGTGCACTTCTCACTTGACGCCTAGCATTCAAACACATCCTCACGACAGAACCATTAAATCTGAAAACAAAGTTCATTCCACCCATGCTTCTATCGTTTTCCTAATTGTTCAATAAAATACCAGTTTTGTCCTGAACAAAGAAAGGTATACCATGTTACCATCACCGGAGATAAGGCTGTGGAAAATCATTATTTTCGAATCGTTTAAATTCTCCCCCTTTTGGGAAGGGAGAGAAGAGTAACTTTTGGTCTGGAAGACTTTTCCAATAGAAGGCACTGTAGACGTTAAAAACATTTTCAGCAAATCTCGAGAAATACACATCAAATCGAGAAAAAGAGAAATACGTGTTCAATATTTTTAAAAAAAGTCAAATGATATCAAACTGGACCCCCTCTCCCATCTTCTGGGGTTGACCATTCATATTTCACATAAGTAGATCCTAATAAAAAAACGTACTTACTATCTTCATTGCAGAAAATGATTTAATTACATTGAATTATTTGTCTTCGAAAAGCTTTTCGTGAGAAATGTCGATAAAAATAGATACCAATTAATTTCGTAGGGCAGTAATTCGTCGGTATGTATTTGCCGAAGAGTGTATTTTCTTACCAATTCGCGAGACATGCTTTTTGAAAACAAATAATTTAACATAAAATGTTAAATCATTTTCTGCAATGAAGATAGTAAGTACGATAATTTTTATTAGGATATACTAATGTGAAATATTTATGGAGGTATCAGCATTTGGCATTGCATAACTAATAAAAAGCTTATTTATTCATTTAAACATTTATTCATTACATGGCTTAAATGAAAGCTTGTTTCTAAAAATGTTTTTAGTTATTATTTTAATATTCTAAATAGTCTAGTCATTACGTGTATTAACACGGAAAACTTTGAAAAAATCTGATATTTTGCTTCTTTTATAGTTTTGATGACGCTGATCACGAATTTTAACTTTATTTCTCGAGAAAGATCGAAAAGAATGAAAATAACTCACAACTAGTGGTGCAAAACCATTGCACATACTTTCTCATGTACGTTTCACCTTCTGCAGCATAGAGTGAAAAAACTTATATATTGAAATAGTCATTTCTGGAATGGTTCTCTATATTTTGGTCATCTTCAAGTGCTCTATTCATTTTCAAATTATTATTCATATTTTTGAAATTTGAAAGAAAAACAATATTCAAAATTTTGTTTCAAAACATATAGCGATATATCAGTCTTATAAATATCGTAAAAGTGGTATGTAAATGTAATTTCGTTGTAGACAGAAATTGATGTATTCTCGTATCTCCAGGGCGTTTGCTGTCCTCCTATGTATTTTATCATCATCATATCTTTCATTTCAGTTTACGGAAAGTGTATTCTATGTCTACTTGGTCCATTTACACTGCTAAATATTATTCAAGCGTCTTGATAAGTAAACTAATGTGTAAGTGTAGCAGACATAAATTATTTTACTGCGTCTATATCACTTTCAAGCGAAATACCACTAATGCAGATGCAATGCATACTAATTGTACTTTACGTACAGAAAATTTAAGCAAATTTGATGGAGCCGATTTTGACAAGCATTCAAAAGAGTACATTAACCTTCATATGAAATACCTTTTGATTTAAAGTTAGAAAAAAATAGATCACGACAACAAGAAAATTCTACCGTAAATACGAAATGCAAATTGAAGTGATTCATCCATTTACTCAGAATCGCTGCGTACAGACGGGCGGACGTTATACCAAAAACCACTTTTTCAGAATCAGGGATCGCCAAAACGTATATTTTCGTCGAAACTTCGCTTTCGAATTTTTTCACGATTACAATACTGTCTGTGTATTACGTATATGAGAAAGTAAAATTCAAACGAGCACTTTTTTTATTGAAAATGAAATTTATATTATATGAAAATTCTTCACTCTTCAAAGAAACAGTTTAAAAAAAATACGAGACAAATTTCGTCCGTTTATTTTTATTTTTTTTCTCAAGTGAATAACTAGAAGGGGACGTTGTATTTATACTCCAGCATTTTGGAAATATTTGTCCGAAAGTTGTGGAATAGCTTTGAAACTTTGCTCGTTAAGTTTCTCAAGGTCTTGGTAACTATTTCTAACTTTTCCACTTCAAAAGAGTTAGGAAATAAGAACAAACGAAAAATTACGTAATTTCGTTGTTGAGATGTTTGCGTATTTTACAAAACACGCACGATTTAAAAAAGAATGGAGGAAATTGAGAATTTTTAAATAGAAAATGTTTTAGTACCAAAAACATGTTTTTACAGGAGACACAAAAAACTAATTAAACGCCATAAATGATTACGAAAAATTATGGAAGATAATCATAGATTTTTTTGATGTGCTGAGATAGTGCTTTCAAAAAAAATTTTTTTTTAAATTCAGTTTTTCGGTTGTACATTTCTACAAACAAAAGCGACAAAATTTAAGGGGAGGTTAATTTTTTTTAATTGGTAGATTCCAAAAGTTTATTATTGAAAATAATAAACAATCAAGCATAAATGCTAAATCTCTAATACCCAGTTCTCACATGATTATGAACACCTTAAAATAAATGTCTAGAGTGTTTTATTTTCGCTAGTTTTCATTTAACTTCACTTGTTAGTTCGTATGTTTTGGCCAAATCTTGTAATTGAATCCCCTCAACCGATTGAATTGAAATTTGGCCCAAGTATACAAACCCTCTGACAATGCAATATTATGATGTCTATTTCGAATAAAAACTTTTTCTTTATCACGATTTTATTCCGAGATACTCGCGGCGAATTAATTCTGGGAAGCTTCCCCTGAAATACAATCGGTCTCTCTCATACAAGTACGTACAACACCTTGCATAACTTACGCTATTCGTTTTAACTTCTTATCTTATCATTTCGATCGTTTCTCAAAAGATGTATATGCTATCGGAAGGTTTATCTCACGGATGCTATATCGTTTATGCTATTTATTTATATTAATACAAATATGTGATTAAAAGGTATTTTGAGTATTACAAATGATCAAGTAAGATTAATTATTATGACAAATAAATAAACAAATTCTAATACTAAAAGTATAAAATAATAAATAAAAACCTTTTAAAAAGAAGCTTTTATTTAAGCGCTGTACGAAAACGAATGAGATAAGTTAAGTTTTTTTATTAAAGTAATGCAATGTCAAATGCTAATATTCCTCCGTACATATTTCACATTACTAGATCCTAATAAAAATAAACGTATTTACTAATTTTTTGCTGAAAATGATTTAATATTTTATGTTAAATTATTTGTTTTCAAAAAGCTTGTTGCGTCGTAAATGAAATACATACTTCGGCAAGTAACTTACCAACCCGTCACTGTGCAATGAAATTAATTGGTATCCATTTTTATAAACATTTCGCGCGACAAGTTTTTTGAAAACAAATAATTCAACTTAAAATATTAAATCATTTTCAGCAAAAAATTAGTAAATACATTTATTTTTATTAGGATCTACAAATGTGAAATATGTATGGAGGTATTAGTTTTAAACATTTCATGACTTTAATAAAAACCTTAACATATCTTATTCGTTTTAGTACATCGCTTAAATGAAAGCTTGTTTTTAAATATTTTTTTTATATTTATTATTACATTTCAGCGCGATTGCAACAGCTTTATGAAGAATCATACTTGACTCTATTACTCGTGAATAAAACTATAATGGATGTGAATTGAAAGCTATAATCACAAATATCAACTCATCCACTTCCTAGAACCTCATCGCTTCCCCGAAAAACTTTGAAATAGGTGACATTCTACTCTTACTATTATTTTTCTCAGTTCTTTATCATATACCTCAGTCTTTTGGAAGGTACAGGAGCAGAGGACTGAGATTACGACGGTTTTTTTTAAAAAAACATTCTTTAATGTAAAAAAAAAACTTTTTCTCTAGAGAAAGATTCAATCATTTAGCCCCGAATGACGTTGAAGAATATTGTTTTAATACTTTTTCTGTTGTGTGTTTTGCGGCAAGGGTTTGAGAAAACGAAATGATGCATTGCCATAATCATGACCATTAGGTGTCTTGGCCGAGACGAATGAATTTAAGTAAGCTCGTCGCACCAAGAACTAAGGTACACACTTGGAGACACAAAATGCCCAGTATATTCCCTTACTTGGGTTAGGATTGATAACCTTTATAATTCTCAAGGATTTCGTTGCAAAAGAAACGAGTAATCAGTATATTTAGCCAGAGGTATGGTTTGCAGGCAGCCTTTAAAGCAAGTCCTGAGAGTAGCATGGTAAAGGACTGTGGAAATGTGTTTGACAGTGTTTTAAAGTACTCCAGATGACTTATTAACAACAAAAATGAATGAGTATATACTATAGTATACGACGGGTAGAATATGTCATCATTTTTAAATATTTAGTTTATAGTCACATAACTATGACACTTATCGAAGACATGAAATGTCTTATTTTAGTGAAATTACACATGTATGAATGAGCAAAAGAATAAAAGCCTCTAAAAACAAATTTTATATTATTATTCCTATCACTGTTAAATAGTTAATATTTTCCTTTAACCTAAAGATGTATACCAACTTCATTACATAAAAATGTTTGTTCAAAAGGTAACAAAAGTATTGCGCATGAAGTAATAAAGTAATTTAATTTATTTAAAAAACATTAGTTATATATTCACAGTTAATCATTTCATATTTTTACTTAAAAACCATCACCTGGCAATGGCTTGTCCACATCCCGCAAACCACCCTCGGAGGTACAAGTAGTACCCCAAAGATAAAAAAGGAGAACAGACTGTAAGCCACAACACGAGTTAACCATATAATGATGCTTGTGTTCTTGGCAGAAGGAACCTCGTGGCGGACGCGGGCCGTGCGTGCCCCGCCACAAGAGCACGCAGACGGACTATCGAGAGCAAGAGACTCAGACGTTGCCATGGCAGCCAGCACACACTGTGCGCATTGGGGATTCCCCTGAAGTGCTCACCCTGGCTGCGCTCTCATGGGGTGAGTGTTATGGACTCATGGAGATCACAATTAACGTCATACTTTAACGCAGTTAAAATGCTAACAGAGTGTTTACGAGAGCAGGCATTTGAAGTTTATCATTTTCATTAATCCTGTACTCTTGTGTTGAAATTCTCTCTCTGGTCCTCAAAAGATATACTTTTAAATTTTTTACAACTCTCTTCTTCAAATTTTCCATCACTAAACGGTTACAGCTAAGAAGACCCTCTACCAATCTATGAAAATACTGTATTTTCCTAAACATAGTATACAAATTTTCAGTGTTCTAACCGACGAGCTGGAATACCTTAATTCGTCCCCTTGGTCTGAAAACGATAGAACTGACACGAACATAATATTCTTTTAAAGGATAGAAGTTGAACTTCTCGGCGGTACCCGGGAGTTTGAACTCGTCTCTTTCGTATTGTTTCACATATTTTCACGAAGTTTGGTAAATATAATATCTGTAGGAAAAAATCAGTAGAAATCTTACATAATAAACTATAAACTCTTGTATTTACCAGGAATTCATTTTTAATTTTAAAAAAAGTAATTTTGCTGAGGTTATGGTGTATTTGACCACTACAAATTAAATTAACTATAATTGATGTATTCAAAGTGACACTCCTTCCCTACTCATCTTCCGTGGCGACGTTAATGCTTAATGAACTGCTAGCTCTCGAAGAAAGCTTTTATGAAAACCGCACGAATTTTCGTTTGCGAGTAATAGGTAAAAATTTCAAATATTATTCTTGTGTTGTATCTCATGTAGACGGTTTCACACAGTTTCACCAAATTTGAATATCCATCAAATGCTATAATTTTTGCGTACACAACAAATATTCAAACATTCATCTTTTAATATAAGAAGATTCATGTTACCTTTTGTCATGAGCTGTTGCATTATTCATCGCGTCAAAATCCTATCCAGAATCTTCCCATAAGTCGGGAGGAGTGAGATTGGACGATATGACGTTGGTTTGTTGGATGGTCTATCCTGACTTTCAAAAACATTTTTACCAAACTGATCTTCCAACACATACCGCAGACATTCATTATAAATCATATATAGTGTCTGTAGAAGTACATCAAGCGTGTGCTGCATTATCTCATGCGTTATAGCATCGTAGCTGGGTGACTTGTTTCGTCTCATCCTTTTCGCCAAGTTCAAGATCTCAGTTTCTGTTATTAGAACTTCTTCCGCTATTGTTACATTTTCGTAATACCATTCCTCCTGCACATCCTGTTTGAAAAGTGCATCTACAAGACATTCGCCTGTTTCTCGCCAACTGCTTGTATGTTTTCCATCCTGCAATAAAGTTACCCAAATCTCTTTTCGTCTTATCTTGTTCACACTCGTTAAATGAGGTAAACCCCATGTCTATTTACTGAAGGATTTCTCCATGAACTGTTGCCAACTGTTCCGCTTAGCTGCATATATTTCTAGTTTATACCTGGCGGCGTTTGTCCTTATATTTCTGTAGTTATAAATATATGCTTCCTCCCTTTCTTTTCTATCGCTGCAAAGTACGTCTGGCTTGCTTCATCTCTCTCCTCATTTTCGTCAAAGTCCTAGTCCACCAGCGTACCGGTTACAGTAAGTCTCGACGTGACCATAAGCACGTGGCACACGTCTGGAGCAAACTAATTTGCATGGCATCAACTTTTTCCTCTAACGTATTTGCTTTTCTCATTCTGACATGCATTTGCTCACGCAGTACCCATTTCGTCCCTGCAAGCTTGTCCCAATTAATATTTAGAAAAGTTATTTTATTCTGTTGCTCCATCCCCTCCAATGTACAAGATGATATTTCTATGGCTATTGCTTTATGGTCACTTAACAACCCGTGTTAAAGTTCCATCGAACCATCTCAGCTGTCCTCCATTTATTGGCCAGCGTTACATCTATGATTGACTGTCCTAACTCTCTAATAAATGTCGCTCCAAATTCATTAATCACTATTAACTTATGTTTCATGAGGAATCCCTCAAAAATTCGTCCGCGTCGCGTTGTGCAAGAATATCTTGAAAATTTCGTGCGTTCATTAGCATCCATGCATAGCAGGATATCATACATCTTATTCTCCTCGAAAATTGTACTTATTTGAGCAAGATCGTCTTTCAAATTTTTCGCATATTGACAATAATAATTTATTATTGTTAGCGATACTGATCTTTGACGATATACGAGAACTTGACAGTGTGGGGTACTATTTGAATTCTTCTAATCCTGGACATAAAATTTTCAGTCAGTGAAGAATTTTTGTACTTCTTATTATATTCTAAAAAAACTTTCTGAGCCAAAATATTCAAGCATTATGAATTAAAATTTTTATTTGGATTTCTTTTTCTGTAGGTCTAGTCGTAGAATCGTATTGATTTAAAGCGAATTTCGAACCAGACTATGAGCAATAACTGTACTTGCCTTGTATTCGCCAAGGCAACGCACAAATAATATATGATGCTGATATGTGATATAGGGCAAATGGTGATTTATTAGCTAGTCTTAAATTTCATAAAATATTCAATTTTTATACAAATGAACACGGAGTAGATAGCTTATGGGTCAATGGATGTTCGCTACGAAAGTCAATGTTTGTGAGATAATTTTCCGTTTATCCTCCATTGTCACTCTTACCCACCGGGAAACAGGGTTGCTCAGGATCAATAGTTCACTCCAAGAGTATAAGATTCGACTAATAAAGAAGAAAAAAAAATCATTTATTTGACGAACATTGACTTACAAATAACAAGTCATTCTTTTATTTGCGTAAATAATTAACGAATCTATAGTTATTCTTCCATTTGACGTATTTATTAATTTATTTACTTAAATAAAGAATGCCAAGTTATTCTTTTAAATAATAAACATGAATGACAAATTATTATTGTATTGACATAAATGAATGACGAATAAAAATTTACTCACTATTTTGATTTACAATAAATAATAAAATGTTATTCACTTGTTTCACGAATAATTAATGAAAAATATTAACTTGTACAAAATAACAAAATTTTATTTATTGTACGATAAATAAAAAATAATTCTTTTAGCGTGATTCAATGGATAAGGAATAAAAAAGTTATTTCTTGTTGTTAGAATACCAAGGTTTTTTTATTGTGGTATTCTTATTTCTGGTACAATTATAAACGATTAAAACGATTACTTTTATGGATATAAACGATTACTTTTATGGAATTGAAGGAATAACTATTTCAAATGTGATACTTTTCAATCAGTTTCAGTTCATTTTGAATGTCATAAATCTCTGAATTTGCCATTCTCTGAAAAGCCAAGAATTTGATCTGATCTTGGGATACACTTGAAGCCTTACTTGAAAAATGAAATTTTTTGAGTGTTGTGTGGTAATGATACGATTATCGGTGATAATATTTTCCGCCTATATACATGAAGAAGTAAACAATGATCATTTTCGTTTTTGTCACTTTACAAATTATTGACTGGAACATCTAGTAGCATGATACCGAGAAATAATAGTCAATAACTCTCTTTTTTATGCACCATCAGACAGGTAAAATGAATAAATATTAATATATACGCACCCCATGTAATGTGTTATACCATTAATTTTATAAAGGCGATCTGCCACGACAATTTCATGAATACATACGCGTTCATTACTGTGCAAGAATTTAATGCACATGTATTTTTCATAACAATTTACATAATCATGTATTTTCACATGATCAATTTACATGTATCAATTTGAAAAGTGGCATTCGTAATATTGTTTTTGGTAACTTTAGTGCACACTGCTATACTGCTGCAACTAGTGGAAAAGAAGATGCAATCTTCTTTAACTGGTATCCATTTGCGTATTATTTCACAAATACATACAATAACTACACTTTGATCTTAGCTACAGGCCGAGAAGCGATATGTATATGACTTTTTCACCGATTTTATACCTAATTTATACCTTCAGTAAAACATGAAAGAGCGTCAACATCCTTGCGTTTGAAACACACTATCCTTCAGATCCATCGTAGAAAACTTCTGCACGCTCATATCTCATTCGACATGTATACACACATTAGAGATTAATATTATTATTATTATTATTGATATCGATTAATAACTTGACACTGTGGAGCAGTTTTCTGTTCAAAACTCACACATTCCGAATTTTCTTCAGTCCTCGTTGTGCATACTCGTTTGTAAGTCCCTACCATTACAAATGTCATTCGCATTAGTTATTCCTTGAAAAACACTGCTGTACGCAAAACACAAGTATTGCTTTGAGTGTTACTTATCTTACCGACAATAAAAATATTGAAATAAAATAATACATTTTATCGTCTTTTGTTCTCTGAATAAGAATATTGCCAACCCTACTGGGAAGGGTTGAATATAAGCGTCTTGTCTTCTTAGCTGTGACCGGTACTCAATACATTACCTTCCCTTAATATTCTAAATATTATATACTTTCCCTCCTTAACCATCCGATATCTTATATTTAACCCACGTTCCTATCTCTCTGCAAAATTATCAACCTTTGTTTTATCCTCAAATTTCCTGAGAGCGACATAACAGAAAGAGAAAAGTGATGGTGTTCCGCAGGGAATGGACTTCCGGCCGGCATCCTCGAAGTGGAGCTGATCGAGCGCATGCGCGTTCGACGCGCCTGGGAGCGCGCATTGACGGTACCGCGAAATGAGGAAGAACATGAGTGTTTCGAGCGCGCGATCGCACGCTTGGACCGAGATGAGTGGGCGCACCGCGAGCGCGAGATCGAAGCAGCGCAATGTGAGCGCCTCCGCATCGCAAACCGCCTGCTGGAACAATGCCGTGCGCTCGCCAAACGACGCTGCGAAGGAAGACTGAAGCGCGCGTGGGCGCGAGGGGAGCGCGTGCGCGACAGGAAGATCGCTACGATCCGCAAACAGCGAGAGAGAGGTAAGTATTGCAGGAATAGGGAATAGTATTGCATGTAGAATCTAATATGTAATCGTTTTATAAATGATAGAAATTCGAAGGGAACTATGAAGGAAGAACGTTAGGGGCTATGGCAAAATAAATATTTTGTTAGAAGCCAAAGGAAAACTTGAACGAGAACAAAAAGAAAAGGACCGAGACGGAAGGAAGTGAGGTCTTACAGTGACAGATCTAGACCGTAATCGGTGGGGGGGGGAGGCTGATCGTGGAGGAATCTAGGGAGCATGAAGTAGTCAGTCAATGCTGTCGGAAAATTATGGTTTTGCCACAATTTTATAAATATGATCTTTTAATAGAATAGATTAACTCATCAAATAGATAACTTACAATTTATTAAATAGTGGCCAAATTTATAAATTATTTAAAATAACAAATATATATTAAAGGATAACAATTTCGTGACAAAATCAGGAATTTTTAAAGATTTCAAATAATTCATGAAAATATATTTTTAATGCACATATAATGAACAAACAAATATTTGAAAGTTCTAATGTACAATTCCCATCACGAGCTTTGTTTTAAATATATTTAAAACGGTTTTCTTGAAGAGGTCTACTTCTTAATCCAAGTACCAATAAATAAAGGTTTTTCTAGTTAGTTAACAAATAGCTTACAACGTACATATAGACTACTCAACTTATGGAAGGAAAATCGGCATCCTGTAAATGAACAGAAATAATCCGCATGTCGTTTGTAGATAACATGACGCATGTAGAAGAAAACAAATTTTGAACGTCTTAAGACCGTCCCATCCGCAGTGAAGCGTGTAAAAGTCCCGTAAAGAAAGACGTCACCTACTGCTTCCTCAGAACGCGTTAATAACATTGAAGGTTAGCCGTGAGTTGTGCTGTGGGCAATGCGGTTGCACTGTATTGCTTATACTAGTATTGCAGAGTTTACCTGCTTGAAACACGCCTAGTGTTGCGAGTCACTTCAACCAGTGCATGTAATACGCTGAAATTTTAATATAAATTTGTAATACGTTTTCCTGTAACATGTGAATTTAGTGAGCGAAAATCTGGTAACACTTTTATAAAGTATGCCTTTTATCAATTTCAATTCTATTTGTTGATAGTTCAGACCCAATGAAGGGGAGTCTATAGACACCTTAGTCCCCCTCTCAGATCCGCCACTGGGGTCTTATGAAAATAGAGGGTAGACGGATGAATGTTTCAAATCTAGGAGACAGAACGATGATATGTGAATGTAAAGGAATTTTTTATTGGAAAATATGATGTGAATGAAGAGGGTTTCTAGTTTTCTATACGTTACTCCCTTTCTTTGATTGATTTTATCTCATCTACATGATATGAATAATGAATATTTACTACATTCATCACTTTATTTATGTTGGAGGGATAATTTACTTCATGATTCACCAACACACATAATAAATTAATCACTGCTTGGGATTTCGGTCTGTAACTTTTTACACCAGCTTTTCGATTTTATGGAACAATGTTTTCAATTGTCAACTGCGAGTACACACTACAATTATTAATATAAGATCAATCACAATAGCATTTTTACATCCATTTATAAATATTTACATCATTACTCCTGCATTCTACAGGAGTTTACAATTCCCAACGAACTCTCTGAAATATTATATATTTTGTTAAATTTTTATTTTATTCTACCTCGTGTAACGTTGATAGAGGCTCTGCTTAAGTAGCATATTGAGGACGGGAAATATAATTCGGCTCAGTCTTGGAGGAATATTGAATGATGTCGTGGATGAGGATAAGGAATGAGTATGTAGTGATGATATGGGTTCGTTTAATCTCCTCTCCGTTTTATGTCCCCGTGGAACCTTTCGTCGCGTTTTTAATTCACAGTTCGCACGTTTCGAGGAAAGAAATGGAGGAATTGCACTTTCAAACTGACCGAAAGTAGAACAAAAAGAGCTTAATATTCTTTCCATGTTATCCCACCATATTCTTGAAGTTAGTACCCTTGATTTCTGAATGTCCTCAGTCATCCATCCTCAGTCAGCAATCCAAGCTTTTTTGTCAATATCAGTCTTGATATTGATGAAACTCGTCGTGGTCATCTACAAGCCTTCTAATGTGCAGTCTGACGAATCCTTCCGTCATTTTTATCTTCGAAAAACATGGCATCCCAGCATTCCACGGCTTCTATTAATCTCAATTTATGATTAATCTCAATTTAAGAGCGTAATATTTTTATCATATAACAATTCACTAGTCGTGAAAAATCATTCTGGAGAACGGAAGGACCCATGAGGATGCCTTGAGCAATTTCAACCATACTCGACTATACAGAGAAGAACTCTGTGGAGGTAAGACACCCCAAGTACCCTTAGAGGAGGGGTGGGAAGGGCGTGTCCTTTTTCCTGAGGCTATAGATTTTATTTTTTCCTGAGAAGAAGATTAGTATTTTAAAAAACGGGAAACGCCGGGTAATAAGCTAGTTAAAAAATGAAATGTCAGCAACAGCCCTTTGATTATTTCAAATGGATTATCTTAGTGCGTAAATCTAAACGGACACACATTAAAGATATTATATTACACACTGCAATGACTCACATGAAAATTTCACAGGAAATGGTTCAACTACTCATCCACAAAGAGGAAATTTTAGAGGTGTATGAATATGCGAGCAAAAATATTCTTGTTAAACGAAGAGTTGACTGTGTGCGTCATCCCTTTTTCCCTTCGCGACCCTTCCAAGGTTCTCGCGTTTCAGCGACCTAAAGAATGACATGTCCACACGAGTACTTGCATAAGACAACCTTGCTCTTCCAAAAAGTTAAATCGCGAGAGGCAATTAATCTTGTGCACATGGTGCTGTCCCTTTGCGTAGTCCAATTCGAGCGCTCGCTCGTGCGACTCGAGGATTCATTGCGAAACACGCCATGTCGCGTCGTGTCGTCGTTACTGAGAGTTGAAGTCGAGGAGTCCTGGCAGGAGCATTTCTCCGGCTGACACTAAGAGAACAGCGGCGGCGCAGGGATTGAGAACCCTTCTCTAACTGCTTACTTGATGTCAAAAGACAGAGGATAATGTTATTTCGGTTATCGAGTGAATTAAACTTCTTGATTTCATGCCTTCCCTCTCCTTTGTATTCATTATTCATAGCTAATTCTTGGATCCTATAAACTACGAGAACATCAGCTTCAACATGAGCAAATAATTTTGACATAGGAAATTATGCTATGACGTTAACCGGCAAGCATATTTATTGAATAAATGTTTTTTTCTGGTTACTATACAGGAAATATAGTTGTAATTACACTCGGATCAGTTAACTTGATTAATTTTTCATTCATATTGATGTTGAACTCAAAGACAAAAGTCGATAATAAGGAGATGTGAAAACGTTGAGGCAATACTGAAACAATATTACTCTAATAATTCGGTTAATTTCTTTAATTCAAATCCTATCTTTGTTTTAATATTAAAAGTAAAAAACATGAGGGAGTATATTTCAAACGATCAACACAAATAAGATTAATTTTAATATATGACTCTTTAATATAATAATATATGACCGATTACATGGGGAGTGCGTGTTCAAACTGAACTACCTCCAACATGCGCAATTCAGGAAATAAAAAAACTGAATTGTAGAGTTATTTAAATTTCTTTAAAATATGCCCTTGAGAAATGGAATATTTTGTCACCAAAATTAAGTCAAGAAAAATATTCTTTAGTTTACACTCAAATAAGGTAAAACCAAAATTAAGGAAACGTCATGTTCACAATTTGCCGTTTAATCAGCGTCACAGAGTACGGATAGCATTTTAACAATTAATTAGTGGTGCTGAACAGGATTGAAGGGATTTTCAATATTATTCAAGGACTACAATCGAATGAGGGTTTTTTTACCAAAGTGAAAATGGCTCCATTTGAACAGAACCTCTTCAAATATCATGTTTAAGGAGTAGTTTAAAATATGGGCTATTTGCCACAACCTACGTTTCTTGCGCATGATGAATATTAATTCCATAGCAAACATGTCGACCAGACCTGTCGAGTTAGTAAATAGATGCGAGTATTGATTATCAACACCCACGGCATTGTGGTCGCGTCTTCGCTCCCACTGCAGAGCGGAAAAGCGTGGGGTCGATACCCTACTCGGCGGAACTGGGTGAAGTTTTCTGTTGGGGTTTTCATTTCCTGCTTAGGATCAATGTCCGTTCTGCACCTTATATTCCCCGATTCCCCTGCAATCCAACATCTCTTTTCCCCAAGTAATGTAGCTATGTGGAAAAGCAATCTTGATGACCTTAAAACAAGACTCATCATAAAATAAGACATTAAATATATAAAGTAATTAATTACGTGATCCAGATCGTAAGGTATGATCGACCATACGGACTCGCTCTTTTTGAAATTTTGAAACTCGTGTAATCTCTATGTACAGTCCCAGTATCGTGGTTCAGCAACTACCCCTCTCCCTTTACCCATCCTTTGAATCTTGTTGAATTCTAAAGTGCTATTTTTTGTTCTATACGTTCTGCAAAATTACTTAACCCGCAATGGATAGAGAATATGATACCAAAAAAGAAATGTGTGAAGTCGCGGGGTGGGAAAAATACGATAGCAAGCGCAATATATAAGTCGCAAACGACAGTTTCCCTTATACAGTTTTAAATTAAGAGCAGAGCAATTTAAATTTTTGCCAACAGATGGTAGCATATGCATTCTTCTTGTATAGGCTTTGTGAAATTCCGTAGTCAAGCAGTCAGTCAGAGATATCCAGTTCACGATGGCGGTTGTGTTGCATTAGTGTACTCGAGAAGAACAACGTGCGGTTGTTTTTGTGGCCCAAAACACTGGCAACAGAGTGCCTCGAGAAATCCATCTCATGTATAGTGACAACTGTTTCTCATGGAAAGCTGTGTTCAATTGGATCCAGAAGTTTAACAACGGAAGGCAAAACATCATATGGGAAACGTCCTGGTCGTCCTGCGGATGTGTCAACTGTAGTCACATTGCCACTTGTGGAACAAATCATTTGTAATGACTGACTTATGAAGATCGATGACGTAGCGCGGACTGTAAGCTGTTCACATAGAACCGCATGGAACATCGTGAAAGAGCAGCTGCACTTTCGTAAAGTTTGTACACGATGGGTACCCCGCCAGTTGTCCGAGGAACACAAGAAGAACAGAATGGGTCCGTCGTTGCTGCACCTCTCTCGGCACACTGAGGAAGGAGTCAACTTAATGGCACGGATTGTTACGGGAGACGAGTCCTGAGTTCACCACTTTCAACCCGAATCCAAAGATCTTCCGTGGAATGGAAACATTCCACCTCCCCAACATAAAAAAGTTTAATATGATTCCATCAGACCGCAAGGTTATGCTCACCATGTTTTTGGACATGCAAGGGGTCATACTGCAGATACTTCAGCCTTACAGTGAGACTGAATGCACCACCCGGCGGGAACTCCGACAGGCCATTCGCTGCAAGCGACCTGGACTCCTGCCAAAGAGAGTGTTTCTTCTGGATGATAATGCCCGCCCCCACACAGTGAGACCAACAAAGAAGATGTTACCAACATTTCGTTGAGAACGCTTGGAACATTCACCGTTCGGTCCCAATTTAACCTCCAGTGATTATCTGCTTGAGTCCCTAAAAATTCATTTGCGCGGCCGTCATTTTAAAACTGATGATGCCGTAATCCAAGAGGTTACTCGTTGACTGCGACAGCAACCAAAATACTTCTTTGTCACTGGCTTTCAAGAAATTGTAAAGAGATAGGATGAGTGTCTGAATGTACAGGATAATTATGTCGAAAAGAGTCAGGAAGTGACTTTGATTAATATTGCCTCTATCCAGTTTTGAGACTTATTTATTGACTTACCGACAAATGTGAGAAAACTATAATTATAAAGAATTGTTTGAAATATGTGGAAGGTTAATACACATGGGTAGAGGATTGGGGAAATAATTGGAGTAAATGCGATAAATCGCGAAATTTTGCTAACTGGCTGTTTCAAAACTACCGCAACGAATAAGATAAATAAACATTCAACATAAAGAAGTTACCTTCAGCTGCCTCAACTATAGTCCTACAGTTAAATAAGAAATCATCGCATCTTCAGCAGTCCCAATTACAGCGCTCTAGCTGGGCGTAGCAAGTCTGAGGACAAGGCAGTCTGACGAATGCGCTTGGAACAAAGGAATCTGTTGATTAGATGCTACATAGTATGATCCATCATGTGAAATGTACCTAGTTACGTAATTGTTTTATTTTAATTTTGCATCTTGTTATTCCCACGTTCTAGTATTGTTATTTAATTATATTTGTCCCAATGTTAAAATAAGAACGTTTACTACAACTAAACGATATCTGATGTTGACATGTTGGCTAGTCTGCTCCTGGCGTTAACTACGGTTTTGAATGAGCCATATTTTTCAGTTCAATCTCATTTTTCTCGAGATTTTGTGATTTAGTTGTTGTATTTAGTTCCTACCTTGATTGTAGTGTAAAAATTTGTTTGTTTTGGGCGTGTTAAGTGGAAGAAACATGAAAAACGTTTTCTAAAGTTTACCAAGCCTAACAGACCTAACATAATTCGTATTGTTTTCATTCAAATGCTACTCAAAGGTGTGATAAAGTTAACGTAAGTACAAACGGAATCAATAATTTAGTATCTTGGTGCATCAAGAGTAAACATTTTGGATCATCTAGTTTTCTCGTGCATATTCTATGACATAATTAAATTTTCAAAAAAAACCTGCTCCATTGCACACAAGTTTCGTCGTCATTATTCCATATAACTATTACATTATTTTACAATTCGTTTTTATTTTTATTTCTTCGTATTTATTTACATTATAACATAATATGGAGCAGTTATTGTCGAATTAATTAACCACCAGTTGTCGTCCTAAATTATTATTTCAGTCATTTTAGTCGACGGTTTATTTATTTAATATCTCATTTGTGCCTTCCGTAGTAATAAATTTAATATCATACTAATATCCTTCATTCACTGTTAGTTGTCAATTTTCATGTATTCTCATTTGCTTTTGTCGTTAAGTTGCTAACCTACTCACAAAAATGGACACAATCGCATTCCTCAACGCATTCAAAGTTGATCTTCAGAAGGCGTACAATGACATGGTACATTATATTGAAACACGGATCAGTACGCAGAAAGAGATCAATAAGAACACGATCGGCGGTTAGACTACAGTCAGGAATGCTCGCCATCCTTCCAACTGTTATCACCCGGTTAGACTAATGACACATGCACAACCCCAACTATAATTCTAGCTTTAGTGTGTTAGATAACATGTCCCAGAATAGCTTTAGTGTGTTAGATAACATGTCCCAGAATAGGTTTAGTGTGTTAAATAACATGTCCCAGTTTCCTCCCCTACCTAATCCTCCTACCCGTTTCATCCCTTCCCGTCCAGTACCTAAACCCGTTCACAAACGACGCACTGGTAAGCATAGCCGCCCAAATCCACGTAAAGAAGTGCTACCCAGAGATGAATCCAACACTTCCACACATAAATCAAACGTGCTCATATTAGCTGATTCGCACGGTCGCCACATATCCTCAGTTTTGCGTGGATTGCTTCCCAAACAGTTCTTAGTTTCCGGTGTCTTCAATCCAAACGCTCATTTTCGTTAAGTTATTCGAGAACTGGACACCTATACTAAGACACTCACAGACCGGAACACAGTAATCATAATAGTGGGCAGAACGATATTAACTTGGGTGGTCATTTCAACGCGTCTGAACATTTACAAAAGCTAAAAACGGCCTCTCAGCACACAAACATAGTATTATGTAGTCTGCCTCCGTGCTTTAAAGTTCCACATATAAACCACGAAATTAACCTGGCAAACATCGCTCTAAAACATCACCTGGCAGACACAAAAATCACATTTTTTGATTTGCAACCACACCTGACTGCCAAGGTTTACATCTGAGGCCGTCTGGGAAACATCACTTCGGTTCTCTCCTAGCTTCACATCTGACCTCACATCATTCACCTACCACTTTACCCAATCCTACACCTCGTCCTGCTCCTACCTCATCACCTCTTCCTCCCGTCTCTTCTCCCATATCCACACTCATTTCTTCCCGTTCCCGTCTTTTCACCGATTGCTTCCTCATCTCCCGAGTCCTCATCCATTCATACATCCACATCTCCTCCCAACCCTACACAGTTACAACTAGCGCTTAAGAGTACGACGAAGTACTCGAAGTTCACAGTCGCGTTCGGGTGCAGCGTTCGGGCTTGATCCGGGACTAGAAGCTGTTCCTAATTCATATTCCCCTCTACACCCTAACTTCGATTCCATTTCTCGAGAATCACAAACTCCTTGCGAAAATGAAATAATTATATTTCGTCATAATGTCCAATCCCTTTCAAAAAAATTAACTGGCATTGTAATTCTGGTATACGAAAATCCATTCGATTTGCTATGTCTCACAGAACATTGGCTTTCAATTAACATCAATGATACCGTTATTTCTAATTACTATGTAGCAAGTTCTTACTATCGGCAAAATTTAAAAGAAAAAAATCCCCGCGGAGGTACATGTATCTACTAATATACTAATATCTATCTACTAATACTTGTTCGTACTAATATTTTATCTCCTCCACCGCCAAGCTACGAGTCCTTCTGCGTTGATAGTGTGTTCGAATTTTCTGCAGTTAATCTGACCAATACTGGTGTTATTGTTTTGTGTATTTACAGACCTCCTCAATCAGATCTTGACATGTTTTTTCGGAACTTCGAAATTATTTTAAAATATATTACACGTAAATCTACTAAATGTATTATTATATGTGCGATTTGAACATTGATTTCCTGAGTAAATCCGACTCCTCACATTCACCAATTAAGCAATTCAAGAATCTTATCGGCTTCTTCAACGTTATTACTACGATAAACGACGTCACTCACCTCTCTGGTTCTTCTCAAACATTGTTAGATCAGATTGTCAACAATGAAGTGTATTTCTCTGAAGTGTTCAGCGCCTCATTCAGCGATCACCTTGCTCAAGTATTAACTATTAAAGATAAACTAAAACCACTTAAAATACTTTACAAGATTTCTAGAGAGTTTAATGACACAAATCTCTCCATATTTATAAAATATTTTCGTGATGAATCTTGGAAAGATGTTTATAATTGCCAAAACACCGACGACAAATTCAATGTATTTATCTCAATATACCTAAAATATTACAACTCTAGCTTTCTCATAAAACGCAGGTTAACTAACATAAAGAAATAGAATTAGTGTTACGCATTCCGAATCTTAGTTAATGTAGTTAGTCCACGTATTTCCCGTTGCGTATAATTTGATAACGTTTACTCCCATTTACATTACAGGATTATCTTGTGGGGCAATTCCCGACAGAGTATTCAAACTTTCAGAATTCAGAAGAGGATAGTTCGGATAATTTGTAAATCTCACCCCCGGACATCTTGTAAACTTTTATTTAAGGAATTAAATATTTTAACGCTTCCCTGCATTTATATTTATGAAACTGTCGTGTTTATTAAGACCGAATTACTGAATTGCCAGCCTTGCTTCATACGAAACTGTCTCGTTCACGAACACAATACTCGCAATAGGAATAATATTCATCCTCTTAGAGTGTCAGCCACTCTTTTCCAAAAAGGTCCGTATCATTCGGGAATCGTTCTATATAATTCCCTCCCAAAATATATAAAAGACATTATGAAATTGAATCTCTTCAAATCCGCGATTAAAAGCTACCTCCTGCACCGGTAAGACGTAAAAGAATTTATTGATTTTAATTAAAGTTAAACCCGTCTTGTACTTTATCACGCCGTTGCTGTAGTACTTTTAAAATAAATATTTTCTTGCATTATTGTCTTATAATTCATATTAATTTAATTGAATAATGTGAACTCAACTTTGGTACGGTTGTGTGGTATGGTCGTGTACATTAATTTTGTAGCCCCATCCTGGCCCGGGTTTTTCTCTTGTTTTTACTTCGGGTAGAGGCGGATTTATCATACAGGTTCTCTAGGCTTTTGTCTAGCGGCGCGTCTATTGAAACAATAAATCATGAATTTAGTTTTATTTCAATTCTTATGATTTATAAACACTATATTCAGAATAATCTATAGTTCGATAATAATTCGTATATGTGAAATAAATTTTTTGTGTTAAATTACAAACTGGTTGGTATTCTATTAGTTTTATAACGTTTCTTTTTATCGTATTTTGGAATTTTTGCTGAAATTTTTGAATCCGCCTCTGCCTTAAGACCCTTGAACTGAATTGATGGGATGGTTCCTTGCTTGCTTCTGGAGATTAAATTAGTTAATTGTCCTCCACGTGTTCATACTCAGTTTCTACTGCTTTTTGACAATAAATAAATTTATTTATTTATAACCAATGGTTTCGTGAACTGTCACCATACAGTAAGCTCTGTCTGTAAGCACTGGCTTACTTCCACAACTCTTAAAAATCTGGTGGGGCAATTAAACCATAAAAATATTAATAAATTATGTACAGTGTGTGGATGTATAAACTTTGGAAAAAAACACACTATCACAGTATTCGATTTACATCTAAAGTACTATGAATTGGGCAATACAAACAGCTAGCCGAAAAGTACCCAAAGACTATTTCTCTGCACCATCAATCAATCTGTTTCTATTATTATTATTTTCAGTAATGGCCCACTTACATTATTTTTTTTAATGTTAACCTCTCGTTCTTCATTATAAGTGCTTCCCAACTGACACAATCACATACATCCCAAGTTAAATTTTTTGAGCGATAAGTTGTCGAAGGGACGCTGGGCAAGAAATATTAAAACATGAAACAAACAAGTTTGTGTTAATACAATTTAAAAGCAATAAGTAAAATAACCAAGATTGTTAAAAAAGCAGAGTTCTCATTAATATTTGGAGACCGCGAATTTTCTACGTCGGCGGCGACGGTACATTATCAGCATACCCTACTTTTTGGACCAGCTTCTGAAGAAGTTCTCTTTCTGTGTCTATTTTTAGTCGCCTAGTGATATACTCTAGATAGAGATTGGATAGGATTGAATCCATCCTCCTGCTTTAATCCTTGTGCTCTCTTACCAAGTTGGCTTAAACGTGTCCCCAGGAGTTTTCGAGAGTTATTCTTATTATTATTACCAGTTTTTGAGAATCAAAGCTTTGGAAGATGATTGAAAGCGTAATTCTACGTACAGAGGCACAGGCCTGGTTGAAATCAATGATATATAAGATGAAGTTCGGGATTATATTCTCATGTTTTCTCAAGCATTTGTTCCACTGTGAAAATTTGTTCAACATTGATTTGTTTTTCCGAAAGCCTAATGGGCATTCTCCAATTATTATTTCGGCATGATGTTTCAGTATTCTTTTAAGAATCAAATGTGACTGTATTATATGCATTGCTTAGATGGCATATGTAATTCCTTCAATTTAATTTGTCTCCATTTTTCTTTTATAGATAGAACCAAAACACATAAATTCCTATTTCTGATATGGTTTCATATTCCCAAATAATGACAAGGAGATCATGTAGTTCACGTGTTATGGCATTTTTGGCACTTTTGAGAATCTCATATGTACCTCATCATAACCTCATCAGGTGCCTTCCTTTTTCTGTAAACCCCTGATTGATCTTTCTGTTTATTTTATTGTAGGCTCCTAAGAAGACATTTTAATATCCCCATTGTTCAATTGGGTTCTGATTTTCTTTCCTATCAAGAGCTACTCAAAGTACTTTCTTTGTCAGGCTTTGTTTTATCTGCCCATCTTTTCTTCAAATTCTCTTTGCCACCGATTTTAAAGGTATTTCTCAGGGAAAATGTCTTTTTTTCACTATTTTTGCTATACCTCACGAATTAATTGAGATATTATCTCAGTTAAGGTATGTTAATATTACTAATTTAAATGAATAGAAACAGGTTCTTGGAATTTTATTGGTTCAGATTTTTTGTGAGTCACGCATACTATGTGACCAAATCGCAATTATTTTCGCTAAATCTCACGCACTAATAAAATAGAATAGAATAGAATATTTATTGGGTTTGACTCACACCATCAGGTCTGCTCTTCCACCAAACTACGTACAGAAAATGCACATACAAAAGAAAAAACACAAATTACTGTAATAATTAAAATTACTATAATGGTTGAAATGTAAAATAATTAATAAAGTACAAAATTAATTAGTATTACAATAATAATTGAACTTATAAAAATAATTGGAATTCAAATAAGAATAAAAATTTAAAATAATCAATAAACTACAAATTTAATTAAAATTACCATATTAATTGAAATTACAATAATAAATAAACTATAAAAATAATTATAAATTAGATAATAAAGTTACAGTAACAATTGAAATTGAACATAATAAAAAAACTCACAAATAACTAGAATTACACGAGAGTTGAAACATAATCGAAGTTAGAGAACCGAAGTTATTTAAACCATGTGAAAAACAAAATTCAGTTAAAATTTACATATTCTCTCTTACATTTTAAATATAATTTAAAATATGTGTCACAATCTAATGGAAAATATGTTGTTTGCCCTTTTTCATTTAATTAACATCATATTTTACTGTGTAACTTACTATATATATTTTAACCTACAAATTTCTCGATATTTACAATAATTCTCAAATACGCAGAAATTTATTTCCCTAACGCCAATATGTTTACCAAAACTATGCTGATTTTACATTTTTAAACAAGAAGAGCGCATCTGTTCTGAATACTTACAATAATTTACTGGCATTTCAAGAGATAAGAATGTATTCTCGCTTTAAAGTGTTTGAGAGAAGAGCAACCTCTAATATCATCTGGAAGTTTGTTCCATTCCCTAATAAGAGTCAGTGTAAATGAATTGTGAGCATAGTTGGTTTTGTGTCGTGGCATCTGTAATAGATTTAGCTCCTTTCCAGACGGATGTTGTAAGAAAATTAAATTTATTCGTCAAGTATTGTGGTGCTTTAAAATGAGTTATTTTGAATAATAGATTGAGGCAATGCTTTTTGCGACTGTTGTGGAGACATGCATTTCAACACGTGGAATTTAGAAAATATTTTCTTTTTAATGGAGTTTATATGAGTATCCCAACTTAAGGTGGTGTTCATTTTTACGCCGAGGTTTGTGACTTCTGTTCACAACAATGCGCGCGTTGTTGAGCGTTAAAGATGCTATTGGTGTGTTACTAAGTAATTTTTGATTTCTAATGGAACTGATTATTATCGCTTGTGATTATTTTTTTTGTTCAAATGAAGTCCATTATATTTCGACCACTAGGCAACGGCAAATAAGTCACTATTCATTTTCCTAATAAGGCTGTCTATTTCGGATGTTCTCCCTCTGATATACATTTGGAAGTCATCTGCGTAAATATTATGTGAGCAATGTTTGAGTGAATTTGGCAAAGTATTAATATACGTATGTAGATAATGAACAAAAGAGGTCCGAGACATGCTCCTTGCGGGACGCCGAGGGTCACATACTGAAATTCCGAATTTGAGAGATGATTTGCGATATGATTTCTTTTCTAGTATTTAAATGTTTTTAAAGCAGTAATTCAAAAACACATTTCTGGATTTATCGGTATTTAATTTATTAATTGTTGGAAAGAGGTAATCATATCTGGTGCGTTGTCCTTAGGGACAACTTCATTAATCAACGTAGAAAGGATACTAGTAAGATACGATCTTGCAATTTTGACAGCATTTTGCTTTGTATGGTAGAAACTTACTTAGAAATGACTTAGAGATATTCCTATTTTATATGAGTGAAATGGAATAAATGGTACTTTCCAAATTTTCACTATTTTTACTTCATTTCAGCAACTATATATTCTTGAATTATATATTGATTTTTGTGTAAAAACGTTGTTAATTTAAATATCTACAAAAAAGTTACTGGATTTTTCGATATTTTGTTTTTAATGGATGCAAAGAAGTAATATTTTTTAGGTGTTCATCGTTAGTGTCACTAGCACAGTATGCTACTTTCCTTATATTTACCACACTAATTGACATACAATCATTGGATCGTATTGAGATTCAACCTACAATCACACAATCTTGTTTGATCTCAATTAAGATAGTTAAATCGTATATCTAAGAACCAATTTCTCGAACATTCTACGAACCAATCTACGAACATTGTCCTGACTGACTGACTAATCAAAGAAGAGATAATCATTGAGGATAGGAACTCGAAATGTAAACGGGATTATGTATTTTAGAGTCACCCTAAAAATGGAATTTTTCGAAATTCTAATTTCAAAAGGAAAAGTTGAGGTAAAATACTTTCGAAATTTGCAAAATTTGAGGCACCAATAGATATGCTATTGTTTTTTTTCTATGAAAACACGCTACATTTGTCTACACAAAATGAAAATGAAGGATAAACCGTATAACAGGGAAGCCGAGCAGGGTTGACTGGTATAACATCACATCTAAAGACACATTAGGAGGAAAGAAATGGTTCTAACCAACAAAAATAACAATGTCAATAAAGTATTAATCTCATGACAATTTCAACATCCATTCGCTAAATATAAATTAATCCAAAATTATGTGTCCGAGTACAAATGAGTAAGAGGATGTGGAACATATTGTACGGAGTTGCTCAATATATGGAGCTGAGAGATGAGAGTATTTGCGATATTTAAGAAGAATGGGAGGACTACACTTGAGGAGAAAACAAGACTAATGACGTAGAGAACATATGAAAAATTTTGATATGTCTCCAATTCTGGGGAGTTCAATTACGCAATAAATTAAAGGACATTAGTTGATTGTAATATATGAAAATCCGAAGTAATGACACTGTTAAGTAAGGAGTGCAAGAAAGAAAAAAGAAGAAAAAGAAAAGTGTAACAATAAAAGTAAAATAAATCAGGAAAAAACACTAATATATTTTCCCAGCATGTTGTGTGATATAGAATAGGATCTCAAATAAAATTTTGACAGTTGAATTGGCTTCAATTTCATTTATGAATACCTAATGATTCACAAGGCATCTACCAAGTTAAGATAATGGATCAATACTCCATAAAAGTTGGATATTATATAGTTTATAGTAATATTAAAAGCGTTCAGTATGAATAATCTTAATAGGTTTTTATAATCACTTTTTTACTTTCCACGTTAAATCTACTTAACATTCTTCTATTTGCTTTAAATTTAAAACACGATTCATTTTCCTTGATAACACAGGCACTCCAAAGCATATAGAAATTACAGGATCTACACTGACTACTCTACTGCAGCATTTACTACAGAATGTTAAAATTATTGAAGTAATCTAATATGAATATGTTTTATTTATATTGAGGTTCAAATATTCAAAGAAATAAACATTTAAACGTTTTATTTTCATAACAAAAATAATTTCAATAAGACTCGTCATTTTTGTCCACTTTCCTACAATCCACAGCTTTGAAAAATGTGCCTCTACAATGTTGCGAATTTTTTAAAATCTCATAAATTTATATGTTTTACTTCATGAGGAAGCTAACGGAAAGATGTTGATATCAGAGGGTCACCTCAAAAAGGAAAAAAAAATTCCAGTGATCTTTTTATGAGGTCGTTCAATACCTTATAATCTATAAGTCAGTGAGAACATTTGGACAGACAATTTTTTACTGAATATGTATTTTGCTGCTTTACACTCGATCATCATCGAAGTGACTATCGGGAGGACTGGCGCGAGAACGTGTTGGCGGAGGGAGTTCCACCCATAACATGATCTTTAAAAAGCTCTTAATCGCAACAATTAATTTCATAATATGATTTTTGCAAAAATTAATATTTGTCGAAACAAAGATGTTCCCACACAGACATGAACTTGCATGAAATTTGGTACTTGTATGCCAAGGCTGAATTCTCAGAGAACCTTTACAATTCGAAAGCAACATCCTCTCAACATTTCAATTTCTCGTAGTAGCCTATTCTCACTGGGGTCTTCTTGCATCCCCACATCATTCCATAGTTTCAAAATTAAATAACTTTCTAGTACTTTTTGACAACAGATTCTCCCATATCGACGTGTTTCATGTGTTGGATTAAATTTTTCCTTCTTTACTAGTTTTATTTCATTACCCTTTTCTATAACTCTATTAGTCGTATCATCTATTTATCACCTTCTCCCTTCCCTCGAATCTTTTAATTCATTTGTTCCCTTTGTTGGTTTAACTTTTTTATTCCGTGTTTCATTTCATATTCTGATTCTCATTTTCCTCTTAATCTTTACTTCTCTGTTTTGCTAGGCACGTTAAACATTTTTACCGTATTTTGTTTTTGCTTTCTCGTAGGTGTCATTTTCTGAATTGACCAACATTTTTAGAAAGCTTTGACTTTTAAAATTGAGCACTTAATGTTTAAAATTCAAGTATGTGGTAGAACTTTAAACTCAAATATATTTATATTCATATTTATGTTGATATATTTTCCATTATCTGGTAAAAATGAACAACTCAGCATTATTTCACACTGATTGAGAAATGATTATTTTGGCGTAATGTGTCGGAAAACGATTCCAGAATTGAGGCCAAAATTCTATGTCAGTGTGTTCAAATTACTGGTCAAATATGGACCCCTGATCCACCTTTCAACAAACCCCACCATTCCGTGAAGAAGAAAAAATGTGAACAAAGTTTATTGGAAATTTAGTAATTTATTTGGGGATTTTTATGAGTACGATACCTATGTGGGGAAGTTTTATATTCTGTTTTGGGAAAGTGAGACTGCATTTCATAATTTAAAAACAAATTATCGCTGAAATAAATGCATTAAAATGAATATATCAGCAATTCTCTTTTATATCTGTTGCATACTCGCCAGTGCCACAGCATTCTATTCCCTCATTAGTGAGCTTGGCTTTGGAGCGCTGCGGGTCATTTGAGCCTTCACATTCTAGTCACTAGGCGCATCACGGTCGCTCCTATTCTTCCCTGCTCTCATTGGAGACTTGACTCTCTGCATTGCGAAATTGCGAAATCACCACCTGGGGCAAACATTGTTCATTGTTGTTGCCATATGGCAGGAAATAAATAAAATGAAAAAAAAATGAAATGAAAAATGTTTATTCGACTGATATGAGATTCAACTAGATTTCATGTTTCTTTGACATCTCTACCTGGGTTAACTATTTTGAGTAAATATAATCCTCAACTAATCCAAATAAAATGTGCAAATACATTCAAATACAATATCCATTCCTCATTAATAAGTAAGTGTTCTACAAAGTGGTATATGAATCGAACGTAGTAGAAAGAAAATCCTTTTTCATGTTGTTGTTTTTTCATTTATTTATATGAAGTCTTTCGGTGAAGTACAAGCCATGAGGTCTGCTCTTCCATCTAACCATGATTCGGGTGAGGGAATCGGGAAGATGAGATGTTGCGTTTCTCTGAATGGCAATGTTTTGTGTAGGTGAGTTCTCTGATGCCGAATTTAGGTTTATTTGCTTTTTCACTGTATAATGGTTGTTGTATCCCACAACAGTTTGGCCCCATTGTTTGCAAGAACTTTTCTTCTTTTTCTCATTCTTCTTCTTCCTCTCATTACTATTATTATTTTGAATTAAAGCTTATGGTGTGTAATAGTATAAGTAAGTCTGCATGTAATATGGATAAATATTGCATCGTCTCAAAACAATTGCGGCGCATTGCAGTACTTTAATATCGATTGTGCTACAACGCTAAATTATTCTCAATGCTTCACTGTGTTAAACACCCAGCGCAGCGTATCTGCATATATGAAGTCTAGCGAAAGGAAAGATAAAAAATCACACTGGAAGTCTTTGTTAACGTGCGAATGAACCCGTGAAGATGGCCACGAAGGCATAGCAAAGAATATGCGCCAGTTATTAGCTTCTTTTCCCATTGATTTGTCTCTCAGCAATTCATTCAGGATGTGATTCGTTCAGTACCCTCATAAAAGCTGCACTGCTTATTATTTCAAAAAAACCTATCACATACATAAGACAATCTACGAGGGGCATACGAAGCAGGACAAATATGAGGACGGATGGGGTTATATGCCCTCTCGAGATAAGTGAGTCTGGAAAAGGCGAAAGAAGCATTCTGGTCTCCAGATGGATGATCTCGGAAATATGCAGCGAGATTGAAGTAAAATGAGGGTGAAATACCATGTGAACAGGTAATACATGTCTGTCTTTTATGTTATCACGAATCTACCATAAACCACGAAAAAGTGCATCAAATAATAGTATGAGCTGAAGTAAGATACACATTTATCTGCATCACTTGCAATTCACTTACTGTGAATAAAGAAATAAAGATTGGTGGCTTTTCTTGGTCTTCTAGATATTCACCGTCAGATTCGTATCGGTCTCACATTCGAAGGAAACTTAAGCCTATCCCATATGACTACGCCGATGGAAATAATAACTTTACGCAGGCACTCTCACAGTTCAAAGCAGCTAAGTTTCATAATCAAAATGACTCCAATATATTAAATGGTCAACATTATCAAGTACTGAATATTAGGTGTGTTGTTCTTTGGTTCAGAAACAATATTCTGGCTACTACCATAGTAAATTCAATGACTACCCAAGGTGAATGAAGCCCATTTAAAAGGGTCCATGAATCCTCTTCTATGGGACCACACGCTTTCAAATGGGTGCGCATCCTTTCGCATAGGTCCACGCACCCTTTAAGGACCGTTCCACGTCAAATCAACAGTGTTAATAGATTTTTTTCATGACCATCTCAGAATTTGATAAAATTTTGAAGGGAGGTAGCCATCATATAGGTTAAGAAAAGTATCGAGTAATGTTGTGAATCGTTTGGATGTTACAACAATGTTAAGTTTTAAAAAAGCACACCGAAACGGCTCTACACAAAACGTTTGAATTGCTCTGGAAGCTCTCATAATTGAGATAGAGAGCTGGTAGAGGAATCATTTTACAGCTTATTTAATGATCTTTGTTTGATTTTAAATATGTTAATTTTTTCCTCCTTGACGTTGTATAGCATATCATTGTAACGATAATATTATTGTATAAATTTTATTTCATATATCTAACATGATCGCATTTCTCAGAATGATCTTGTCTTCTTGTAATAGTAGTTTTAAAATCTATAAAGAAACGTCTGTACAAGTCACTGTGGCGCAGGTGGTAGTGAATCAATTGCCCCCTTAGATTGAGTGCTCGTAGGTTCAAACCCGCACGGTTGTAATATTTTTCTTTACTTTTGTGAATATAAAAATATTTCGCATTATACATTGGGACTGTTTTTAACAAGTTAATTAAAGAAACTCAATGTGTTTTGTATATACATTACTTCTCTCCGAGCAATTTTCTCGATTATCCACGCACCCTTTTAAATGGGTCCACGGAACCTTTTAAATGAGTCCATGGACCCTTTCAAATGGGTTCACGAAAAGGGTTCTCTTTGCCTTGGGTACAGTTTTAGATTTTGCAAATAATTACGGTAATAATTATACGCGCTGGGACTCTATTTTTTCCCTACATAAATGTTTTTTCCCTACATAAATATTGACTACATGTTAAATATTACATAAATATTTTAAGAAAATATTTGGTTTGATACTTCATTTTTATTTTAACAAATATTTTTCATGAAAAAAAAAGTTGGTTATTTGCACTATCTATAGTGCTGCACAACAGTAAATTTTCTCTCTTAAAATACGCGAGTTCCGCTGATTTAGAGGTATTTCAAAATGTTCTCTAAGCAACAAAAAATTGGACAACCCCTGCCCTAGATAATCAGTATTGCTGTGCTCCGCGGTACACGCGAGATGAAGTGTGAGAGATTAAACTAGAGACGGGATTTGACGTGAGTGATTGTTTCTGTTTCATTATACGTTGCTGCCACATCGTCACTCGTATCGCGTTCTACGCGATTTATTCTCTCTCTCTCTTTCTCTGTGAAATTGGTTTTGCGTTTTTTTCCCTTCATCTTTTTGTGGATTACTATCTACTCGTGGAACGATGATGAATTTTCGAATGCAAGAACCGATGTACTGGTGATTCTTGCGCGCGTAAAAATTGTTAGAGTGGTGGTGACCAAACGTGGTGATATTTGTCGACAGAATTTTATTTATGTTTGTACATTACAGTACTGTGTTCTATACAAATGTAAGCATGTGCACTGGTTGCACATTTTCACGTGCACCACGTCGACCAATTTCCATATCTTCTAATTCCTACCTCTTCCAATCTATATTTCTCTTTTTCTTTTGTCGTACGCAGATCTGCGTAAGTTAGCGAACGCGCATCTGGGCATTTCGCGCCGTTATAAGCGCTTGCCGGTGATCGAGGAACACACTGATGTGACGTCCCAGCTGTACGGGCCTTTGGCTCGCTTTGGTGTCGACCCACGAAACAGACACGAAGTCATCAGCATGCCTTGCGATCCGCACCAGCGACTAAGAGGTTAGTACATTATTTCTCATTTTCCTGATGTGATGAGTCACTGACGAAACTACAACTCTACATTTAATTAATTTTTTTTAAAATACGTTGCATGGAAAATTGTATGAGTATACACGTAACATTAATGTACACGGTAGATAAACTGTGTTATTTCTTGTCATATGAATATGTGTAGTGAATACGTATAGTATACGTATTTTGATTGACTGAATTTAGCGTAAAATATTAATTACTACGGATCGCTAAGGATTATGTAAATATCTCGGAAATTTTTAATTTTTTTCTTTCACTTGCTTCACATTTTCATTTTTGTTCATTTCTCTTCCATTAAACTTCTCACGTCTGAAACATAGGGTTTTAATATGTCCCTGATTTCAGTGTAATGGGTTTGGATTATAGTGTTGCATCGTTCCATGTATGAATTCCTTGCTTCCATCTGGACCTATTTAATTTTACATTGGTTTCTAAGACTATTCGAGCAAAAACAATCCAGTCCTGTGCTTTACCCATTTTCCAAGCTTCATCAAGAGCTTCACTTTTCTTATTTTTTCTAGCCTTGGAACTTTTGGAGAAAGAACCGCCGGTTCCAGAGCCCGCATTCGATTACAATGCCCAATCCAAAATTCAGAAGAAATATATCCTGTGCCCTCGAGAATCTCGATGGAATGAGCAGACTCTGGAGGCCCTTCTCCAAGAACTAAGACGTACGTACTTATCTGCGAGCTTCTCAAACAAATGCGTTTCAATCACTGACACCTCAGATAGCCTCACGGTCCATGACAGGAACGAGTTCAGTGTTTTTGGCATATGGTTTGATATGCTTATATAAACGATTCGAAAATTAATATGGAATATGAAAATGTTCTGAATTATTATCCAAATACCTGAAACTCAAGGAATGAATTGAATCTCTAATATATTATGGTAAGGTATCCGAACCAGAATAAGACGAAGTCACTCAAGGAAACAAACAAAAGAAAATAATAAATCTAAGCGGAAAAAGGCAAACTGTCAAATTTTCCTAAAATCTCAAGAGAATGTTACTCGACTTTCCAATAACATTTGTAATAATAAATTCTTAAGAAAACCGTTCACTATCCAGATAGTATTATAGATCTAAAATGTATTTCCCCTCTCCCCCCTCCCCTAAATGGTTAGGGCGTGGGTCAACTTGTCAATTTCCCATGAAAACCCCCCATTTTCATTGCAGTTTCGGATTCTACGCCAAAAATACCTAGAGTTTGTCTGAAATATTTTTCCCACTCGTGGCACATGGCGTTGTAGTCGACGAAATTAATTTTTATTGGTTTTTGCCATTAAGAACCTATTCATTACATTCTGATACGGAAATTGAAAACTTTTTGTTCCAACCAGTTGAAATTTTGTGTTAGAAATATTATTTTGCTTATCTGAATTTAGAGTTAGTTTTTACGATTAGACATTTAGAAGTCTAGTAAATAAATAGCGTAACCCAGAAACAATGACGTGGACGTAATAGTTTTCTGTTCCCTTCTATGTTGATTTCGGTGAGTTGACTCTTATTATAATTTACAACAAATGCTCCAAGTAGCGGCCTTCCTCGTCGATGCATTTACTGATTCGTGCTTGGAATTCTTGTGCTTTTGGAACCTAGAAGAATGTCTGGTGCGAGTTTTGCGCAAGCATTTCCGGCGCGTTCTATCATGCGTATTTCGTGCGATGCGTAATGTTTCGTATAATGGATGTTGAATTTATGTTATTTTTTACTTATAACGTGAAGAAAAGGCATATTTCAAAGAAAATGTTTCATTACAAAACGAAAGCAGGAAAAAATTTCACCTACGTTTTGTCTGACAACGGACAAATAATTTGACCGTCACAGTGCGTCGATTTTATATCCAAGAGAATTTACAAATACAACCCGTTCTAACGGGTATACTATTCACCTGACAAAAACACGAAAGGAATAGATTACAGGAATTTTATCTAGTTTCTCGCTGCAATACGTATTTTCCTTTGAAGCATGCGTGTTTCCTGCAATATGCAAAAGAAAAAGGGAATTTTTGTACTTCTTCGATGTTTTTTCATACTTCCAGAAATTTTTCAAATGAAAAAGTCAAAATTCAGAACCAAAATCATGAAGGAACAAAGTTTCAGATTTTTCCCACAACTTTCAGACAAAAAATTCCGAAATGCTTGAGTTCAACACCCTCAACCGGGCCTGTACTTCATATAACTCGTCCGTAACCTGGCCAGAAGGGGAGAGGATGGATTGAGGGAACATTCGCTCAACAGGGGTGGTTCCATGGAAGGCTCCAATTATTTGAATAGAGTGTATTACATTCACTAATGCACTTGTTAAATTAGGTGTTTTCTGTCTCATTTCAAGTTGTGTTCACTTAAAAAATATGACTTTAAACGTAATTTTTTCATCTCATCTTCCAAAGCAGACAAATGAGCATGTTGATTAATAAAAGTTATGGCAATATGCAGAAAGAGACCTGTTAAATTTGCTTCACATTTTGTATTTATTCTTAGACATTACTCATTTGACATTACCAGGCACAAAATGAAACATGTCTATAGCTCTTTTAATTTAGTTTAAGCATTATTTACTTTCTGGAATTTGCCTAGTTTTCCGTGGTTCGTAAATATCAGCCATGTATTCCTAAAGGAAATAGGCTTTTTTCTAAAACATGAATATTCAATGATATTGTGCAATAGATTACAGTACAACATATTTAAAGATGACTTACTTTGTTTTAATATCCTCATTTATTCCACGATTAAAGGAATATTGAATAATTAATTTCTGGTTAATATTTAACATGATGTGATATCTATATAAATGTTCCGTAGACAGTGTACACAAGTCTTAATACAAATAATACATTGTGAAAGAAACGTGTTTTCAAAGTTGGGAATTGTAGATCGGAAGCAAATGATATTATCGGTTGCCTGAAACTGAACTTCATTTCAATATCAAATTACAAACATATTGACATTCTATTAGTATTATAACTCGCAGCTAACTTTTTATCTTATCTAGGAATTTTTGCTGAATTTTTTGAATCCGCCTCTGCCTTAGGGCCCTTGATCGGAATTGATGGGATGGTCCCTTGCTTGCTTCCGGAGAGTAAATTAGTTTTTTTTTCCTCCACGTGGTCATACGCAGTTTGTACTGTTTTTTGACAATAAATTTATTTATTTATTTATTATATTTATAATTTATTTATCTACTTATTCTAAATGATTCGTGAGTTATCGAGGGAACAGACTCCGGACATGGAACCCTTTCTCGGAACCAAGATGCTGAGGTCTGAAGAAATATCGAAACTTGTTTTGAAGATTATAACTCATTCCATTTACGTGTAATCGCAAAGTATAAAAGAATAAATCTTGAAAAGCATTACAAATTGAATTATACATGAAGTATTATTCAAAACAACGACATTTACATTAATTTTTCCTTAGAATTTAAAGATTCAAATTGTATGTATAATTGTGATGTTTTACAATTACTAATAAACGCGAACAATAGAAATAATCCTCCATGAAGCCGTGTGATGAATATGAAGATCATTGTATTGTACTATTTACTCCATTGTTTAAATAGTCGATCCTGATTCTTTAGTTCCCCTAAAACATATATCCCGTTTGTTTCTTTCAAATATTTTCTCAAATAAGCAGAAAAGGGTAGATAAAAGAAGTTTCTGTGGACATCATTCGGTTTGAATATTCAGATAGGAAGTTTGCTTTTGTTCTACGTTTTGGACGCTCTTCGACGTATGTCTTCAGGTTTGTACTGTGTCGGAAGTCGAACCGGATATTTTCATTCTCTGTATGAGGATGCTACCGTTGAAACATTCAAACAGGATAATGCAATGGATCGTGTCCACTGAAGCTCCAAGAAATGAAAAAGCATCTCCCAAGATATCATGCAGAAGACAAATTCTTAAGAGTGATGCTACTGATAGTGCACTACAAAAACAACGAAATACGTATCAAAACTGGCATGAAGATGAAGATATTCTATTAATAGCAACTCTTTGTGAAGTCTGGGAATAATTCATCATGTCAATTTGTAAATGGTTTTCAATTTCTCCTAAATGATCTCTTGAGTGCACCTCGTGGTGCGTGTCATGAGCACTTAAACCATTCAAATGGCAAGTAGCCAATGTAAACAACTCACCCGCAGGAACGAGTAAACGACCCGTAAGACGAGAGCTCTATATACTCTTTCTCATTCTTAGCTCATTAATCTTTTCTTCGAAAAATTACCATTATATAATTAATATACGAATCCATCAGAGAGATAGACACATTTTACGTCGCTTGGTGAAGACTTGAGTTTTTTGTAGAAACTATAGATTAGCGTCAGCGCCTTGGCGAACGGAAAAATTAGCATAGGCGAGGACTAGGGGCTTTCCATATATCTGTTTTCTCTTCTAAAACCAATTTACTCGTTGCCAATCAATTGAAGCTTTTTGTTGAATGAGCCAGCATGTGTTTAGGTCTGCTTTTTCACCTCACCACCTTTACGGAAAGGGATGCTAGTGAAGAAATAGTGTGGAGAAGCCGGGGAGTCTCAAGGGAGTTTCCTTCACCTACTGCGGAGAAGTTATGATTAGTTTGTTGAGAGCGCAGATGGTACCGCTGTTGATAGCGTCCTCCACGCAACATAAAACAAATATTTTTTCCCCGTACATATTTCCAGTAACTCTGCAACATGGAAACGGAAAACCGAATTTTCCTGGTATTTCATTCTTAAGGCAAACGATATTGATTTAATATATAAATTTATTCTCAAAAAAGCAGTACAAACTGCGTATGACCACGTGGAGGACAACAAACTAATTTATTCTCAGGAAGCAAGCAAGGGACCATCCCATCAATTCCGATCAAGGGCCCTAAGGGTCCTAAGGCAGAGGCGGATTCAAAAATTTAAGCAAAAATTCCTAGATAAGATAAAAAGTTAGCTGCGAGTTATAATACTAATAGAATGTCAATATATTTGTAATTTAACTCAAAAAAATTATTTTACACGTACAAATTATTATCGAACTATAGATTACAATGAGTATAGTGTTTAAAAATCATAAGAATCGAAATAAAACTAAATTCACGATAAACAATACAATAAACAATCGTCAGAGGGGATGTTATTTTTTGATAAAAATCTAGAAGACGTTTATAGAACAATTTTTCTAGGATTCTTGAGAAAGTGGGTAGTAGAGATATTGGTCGGTAATTTCCAATATGAAGTTTGTTTCCTTTCTTGTGTAAAGGTTTTACGTAAGCTCTCTTAAATGTGTTAGGAAACACCCCTTCCAATAAAGAACTATTAAAAATATTTTTGAGGGGATTTAACATAGCGTGGGACGAAAATTTAACAATAAACTCGGATATATCATCTATTCCTGTTGAAAATTTATTTTTTAATGAGCTGATGGTTCTCATGACTTCACTGGCGTTAGTTTCGGAAGTGAACATGACAATAGATGTACGTGGGTAGATATGATTGGAGGACATTGATTTGGATATAGAGTCCGTTATTTTACCTACTTCTGAGAATAAGAATAAAACAAATTTGCGATGTTCTGAGGATTTGGTATGATTTTGCCATCGTTTAGTAGAGAAATATTTTCTTCGCGATTTTCAGAAGTTGACGTGTAATTGGTAACAATATTCCACATGGCTTTCATCTGATTGTTCGATTTAAGTACCTGTCTGTCGTTTTCCTTAACTTTAGCTGCATGGACTACTTTTCGAAGAATACTCTTATATTTACGAAAATAATCATGGAATTCGGGTGGTTGGTTATAGAGTTTTGAAAGATAATATAAACGGGGTTTGTTTTTTGAAGAAATTCTTATCCCTTGGGTGATCCATCTATTGTATTTCTTTGTGTTAATTAACTTGCGTTTTATGGGAAAGCTAGAGTTGTAATGTTTTAGGAATATTGAGAAAAATACATTGAATTTGTTGTCGGTGTTTTGGCAATTGTAAACATCCTTCCATGTTTCTTCACGCAAATAATTTATAAATATGGTTAGATTTGTGTCATTTAACTCTCTTAAAAACTTGCAAAGGACTTTAAGTGGTTTTAGTTTATCTTTAATAATCAATACTTGAGCAAGGTGATCGCTGTATCCGGTGATAAACACTTCAGAGAAATACGAGATTCCATTGTTGACGATAATTTTTTCTAGCAATGTTTGAGATGAAGCGGAGAGGCGAGTGGGGTCATTTATCGTAGTAACAAGGTTGAAGGAATCGATAAGATTCTTGAATCGATAAGATTCTTGAATCGATAAGATTCTTGAATTGGTGAATGTGAGGAGTCGGATGTCCTCAGGAAATAGATGATGAAATCGCCACATATAACGATAGATTTAGTATATTTATGAGTGATATGTCTTAAAATAATTTGGAAGTTCCAAAAATATATGTCAAGATCTGATTGATGAGGTCTATAAATACACAAAACAATAATACCGGAGTCAGTCAGATTAACTGCAGAAATTTCGAACACACTATCTACGCAGAAGTTCTCGTAGCCTGGAAGTGGAGAAGATAAAATATCATTACGAACGTAGATATATGTACCTCCGTTGGGATTTTTTCCTTTAAAATTTTGCAGACAGTAAGAACTTGCTAAATAATAATTAGAAAAGTTTACTTTTGGTAGGTGTGCGTTGAAATGGTCATTGTGAGTGTGTACTGACGAGGGTGAATATGCTGAAATGTTTCTTCCAACCAGTAAGTGATTTGTACGAGAATATGTTACCGGTTAAAATCCAGGCGACCTATAATTTGCTAGAATTTGCCCTCCCCCCTTCGCTTTGACTGTCTTCCAAATTTATAAATATTTTACAATTTTATTTCTCTTATTTAACATAACTCCAGCTAAAACCTTTGTGCAAAACGAAAGCACATGCTTTCTTATATACTTTTAAGACCCGTATCTATATAGCACGCGAAGCTAACTTTACAAAGAACAAATCAATAATTTTCATGCATCCTACATTGATGTTGACGACAGCAGTTTCATCTTCTTCGTATAAAATAAAGGGAAAGGGATTTCTTGAAAATGGTTGTTTGGTATCATTTTTCTTAAAATTTTGTACAGAATCCAAAGTAAAATTATTTTTTTTCTCTTTTACTAGCGCGGTAAAAAACTAGCTAGCAATAATAATGATCCAGTAGGTGAATGATTCCGACCGCGAAGATCAACGATGTTAGAGTTGGCGAAAGTTGATGCGTCAGAAAGCACCTCTGTGTCAAGAAGTCTCGGAACGAAGAGGTGGTGATAGAGGGAGACAGACATTTTACAGGGTATAGTTTCTAAAGCTGATACCTCCCTCGCCTCGGCTAGGTACATCTGCACTACTCAATAGTACTCTCTTGATATAGTGAATAAATTAGATCCATGCGAATAGTAAATGAGATAATGATCCGACTGAGAGATATAATTTTCCTACTTCTATGCCACACTTTTGATATTTGATAAAAATTGAGCCTCTTTTTATAATACTTACCACATTATACTTTAATACAAAGGGTACTTCATATGAAGATCAAAGATAAAAACATTCCAGAACACGTCCATCAACAACAAACATGAGCTACGCTAATTACGAAACATGAATGAAATTGACTCATCCGTTTAGCCAGAATCGGTGCGCACAGATGGACAGATGGGCGTCGTATTAAAAAAATTCCGGTATCTTAAATATTCAAAATCTTCCGGGTATAGAAATAGAAATATTCATTTATAATAGATTTTTCTTATCATATATAATTAATACATAATTAGATGATATATATTTATTGTCAAAGTTAAAATATATTTCAATAAAACAAAAAAAATGTTTAAATGGTGTCCCAATGCGTTGATGGGGTCCAAACCTTAAGTAGCGTGGGCCTAGTTATAAAAGAAATTCACTACCTTCATGTTAGTGAGTAGCACGCCCATCTTCCTCAGTTATCATTTTGTGTTATTGCCTTTCGTTTTGTCTTCAATCTAAATTACAAGGAACAAGACATCTTAAAAGATGAAAGGAAAGAAATGAAATTTGAAAAGTCTTTTACATATTTATAAACGCATTTAACTTTGCTAGTTAAATTTAAAATTTTTAAATCAAAAATAAATTAACTCTGGTTACAAATAATAGTTTTGGTTATGTAAATACAAAGAATTAAATAAAAGTTCTAGACCTACAATTCATACATCTAAATAATGTTTAAATAAGCAAATAGTTCAACTTACGAAGCGGTCGGAGCCCCTGGTCACTTTGCCCCATTACCTGGCTACTTTGTCCCATCATGATTCTGGCCACTTTACTCCGTTGGACGCCATTTCACAAAACCACAATTATCTTCAACGTCGAACACTCTTTTTCACCATATACCATATTATTTTAAAGTGTACATATTTTCAACAATGCCACTGTACAAATTGGATCAGAAATGACAAACAAAATATCGAGAAAATACCTGAACACTCACCTCACATCAGTACTAGAGAAATTAGAAAAATTGTGAAAACTTGAGAAATATTATAAACTGATCGCACGCGCATTGACAGAACACGCATTGGTTTCTCTATGAGTCAGTTCATAGCTTCGTCACCAAATTGGAGTAGTTTCCAGTGAGTATAAGCCCATGGTCACTTTACTCCGACTGACCACTTCATCGCAGTCTCCCCTATATATTTTGTTACCTTAGGTATCGCAAGATAACGATAATACACAATCAAGTCGGGGGGAAAATCAATCTTCGGAGACGTATACTCGCTTACGTTGTCTAAACTGTTAGAGGTAAGTGACAAGTATGAAAGGCAGTATTGTTCGCCTCGAAGAGTTCTTAAAAGAAGTCCGCGACAGCATATGATAAGCTACAAAAGTTAACCTAAATTTATTGAAAATAGACGAGTAAAAGTACTTCAACTCTTTAGTTAGAGTGATTTATGCAGAAAAAAATAATCCTAAACCAATTGAATGCATTCTATGTTTTGTGCATTTATTAAAGATGAAAACTGCCTTTAAATTGTAAAATTTGGACGGATAGTTAAAATTTTACAACCATTTTTGTTTTACAAGCAACCGCAGTCGCCACTGCCATCGTCGTGTGTTGTCTCGGGAGGACCAAGCAAGCATTCGACTGGCGCGCTAACCCGCTTGAAGTGCTTTACGTGAAGCATACATCTTTGACTTCCCAATTTCGACTATTCTAAAGTATAAAGAGCAGTTAAAGTGCAACATAACAAAACACCCAAGCGAAGCCGGGGAGGGGGGCGGGTTTCTAATTCTACTTAAAAACTCTCCTTTTTTTTTGATATGTTTTTTTTTGCCGTTTTTAAGTTTAGTAGGTGAGTAGTGATTATGAACATCGGGTTCAATCGGGCAGGCGAAGTAGTGTTCATCGGGTTAAATTTCCCAAGTTCAGTGAGAGAGTGTGCCCTATACTGGGGAGTGGTTATCGATTCCCAAAGCTTAAAATGTGGAAGACAATATTCGCAAACAATTGAAAGAGAGTCTTTTAAACATTGCAGTAAATTGAGAAAGTCTGCTCTAGGTTTTTGTATACGGAATTGTTTCGAGGTTATCCAGTATGTCAACGGAAGGATTTTTATTTAAAAAATATTCCATAATCTATAAAAGAAACAAAAATTAATCCCGACTAGGTATATTTCGTGAAATTATTTCTCAAACTGTCTTGTTATTTTTGATGAATGGTATGTTTTTTTTTCGAGGGGAGGGGAGAGAGTTCAAAGACGAGGCCACAAAAGAACTCATGCAAACATGTCAATTTTCGTCTCATTTTTCAAGATGGACACCATATGAAAGAGAAGGGGCTGTGATAAAAAAGAGTAACAAAGGTAGCGACGAGGTCAGTGTGGTTTTTCTGATGTGTTATTTTGTTTCTTCAAAACTTCTCTCTTTAGAGGACATAAAAACAGACCTCTGACCAGATGGATCGTAACATAGATTGCATAAAATTATCCTGCACATATCCTCCAAGCTGGCGCGAAAATATGCGTAAATGTTATAATATTCAGCATTTGAAAGTTTATGTCAACTGATATATTTATACATCGAATTCAAAATTAATTTTGAATTATTAAAGGAGTCCTAGGATACTTTACTGTCGACACATATGGTCATAACGGGTGGTATACAAATTTTTGAAAATGTTATAGGTCAGGCTACGAGGAGAAAATGTTTAAAAAAAACTCAGAAGGTAGGGCGAAGTTTTATCGTGTAAAATACGAAAACCTAGGATAAGTATTTTGAAGGATCGAAGAGGTGATCAATTTTTTGCCCTCAAAGAGCGAAATATGCAATTTTTTGTGATCTAGTCTCTCAGGTATTGATCCTAGACAAAGAAGTTAAATTATCGAGTTGTGGGTCTTAAAAAAGATCCCATAAAATGAAACGTTGTAGGTTCAAATCCATTTATTAGTTATTGCAAAAAAAATCAGAAAACCACTGGTGTTTTTCTGAAATAATTATTACAAAGAGAAAGTATTTCGTACTTATATAGTTTTACAATGTAGCTCGTGCAATAGCAAAACCAACGATACAACAATGTGCGATGAGCGTTAATTAGTTGCTAAGATACGTTTAATTATTTATCCTGACATTTTTTGTTTACAATTGTTGCATTACGCCCAAAATGGTAGCAATGTCCTAAACCGAGGTGGAAATTATTTGAAAGACCCTATAGTTCCCTTTTGATTTACAAAGGATAGGTTGCTAATAACATCCCAATTTTTAATGTCAAATGAGTGGTGTAAAACCATTGCACATACTTTCAGAAATACGTTTCTCGTCTGCAGTATAAAGTGAGAAAACATTCTATAAATAAAGGGTCATTTCTGGTCGTCTTCCAGTGCTCTGTTCATCCTCAAATTCACTAGATGAATTTGTTACTGTCTTTTATTTCAAATTTAAAAGTAAAATAAATATTTAGAATATTATTTCAAAACATATAACGACATATCAGTCTTATAAATATTGTAAATATAATTTCGTCGTAGAGAGAAATTAATGTATTTTCGTATCTGCAGTGCGTTTGATGTCTTCCTATGTATTTTACCATTATCATATCTTTCATTTGAGTTTACGAAAAGTGTATTCTACGTCTGCTTAGTCCATTTACACACCTAAATATTATTCAAGCTTCTTGAAACAGTAAACTGATGTGAAAATGTGGCAGATAGGAATTATTTTACTGCGTCAATACCAAACGTTCAAGCGAAATACCACTAATTTGGATGTAATGCATTCTAATTGTACTTAACGTACAGAAAATTTAAGCTAAATCGTTGAAGCCGTTTTTGAGAAACATTGACAAGAGTATTTTGACCTTAATGTTAAGCACCCTTTGTTTTAAAGTAAAAAAAATTAGCGCACGTACATCGACAACAAGTAAATTCTACCATAAATACGAAATGCAAATTGAATTGGTTCATCCGTTTACTCAGAATCGTACGGACATACGGACGTTATGCCAAAAACCACTTTTTCAGAATCAGAGATCTCCAAAACGGATATTTCCGTCGAAATCTCGCAATTAATTGTGTGAATTTCTAACTTTAACAGCTTAAAGTCTGGTATATTACACAAATATAGAGGAAACAAAAATTATCCTACGACCAATAGAAATTGTGTTAGCAATTTTTTTCTTTCAAAAAATCACTGAGCAAGTTAAGAGTTTATAACAAGTAAGAAATTCATCGAATGGTGTTCGATAGATAAAAGTTGTATAAATTGCCACTGAAATTGCTATTACTGTTGTAAATTTGTGATAAATTGTTTAAAGGAGTTGTTCAATTGAAACAACTTACAATTTTAAACAACTTACAATGTAAATCTTACAATTTTACAGGTTAAATATCGATTCTACCGAAAAATGTGTGGAATGGAAGATTTTGAACTTTTTAGAACAAACAACTTTTATTTAAATAGTCTTACGTTAAAATCAATTTTTCAAAATGTACACAAATAGTTTATTTTGCAATAAAATTGTTTATAACAAATTTTGCAACTTTATGAAAAACTCGAAGTGCAAATATAATTTTAATGAGTTGCCCTAGATTTAAAAAATTTTTATAGTTAAAAAATGGTAAATAAATAAGGGAGATACGGCGATTTATAATGCGAAGTGATTTGAACTTTTTTTAAACTTTATTTTATAATATTCCTACAGTTCCTGTGCCTGTGAGTGATTTGATATCGCGCAACCAGTTACGTATAAAGCAAGAGAAAACAAAAACGCGTTTCACCGACCTCTTTTACTTTTTTAAACGCCACTCACTTAAACAACTTGTTTAAACAATTTCACTGTAATTATATTCACAATCATGGGTAAAAACAAAACACACAAATTGTTATTTATCAAAACTCTTTTAACTAATTTCTTTTTTGTAATGAACAAAAGACTGTTTTTTAAGGTGACATACGAAATATTTTTCGCGGAGGTCTACATGTCTGTGAAGTAAGCCAGTCTCTTGATGATTCTAACGCAGACGCCGGACGTCCAGGGTCGCCAAGCACCCACGAAGAAGCTGGGGTGAGGACGGATATATTTGGCTCGCTTCCTAGAGGTGTCTCCAGTTTTCCCACTCTCGTGAAATGAAGGTTCATTTTATAACTGTCTCATTTTGATCTGCTATTCCTCAACCTTCACCTACTACGATTCTTCATTAGAACTTGAATGAGAGATTACTCCTGCTGTTTGTGAAATGAGAGGGTAAAGAAAACAAAAAGAATCGATTTAAAAAGTGTTTTGGTCTGAAAGACCGAAAAACAATATTTGATTTTTAGAAACAATAATGTATGTTATTGAGAAAATTGAATGTATCGTTCCTTTGGTTATATCGTCCGCGGGAAATCTCAAACGAGGATATCAAATATATTTTTGTAATTCATCATTTAAAAATAAATTACATTCCTCGTATTCAAATATTTATTGGTTCGAGTACACGATGCAAATATTAACTCTCACTCGCATTAAAATATAATTAAAAGCATATTTATGGAGTAGCTCGCGTGAAATGTAAGCTTCGTTTATTTTCCTGATGGCTGAGGACATTAAAACGTCAGTTTCTTGCAACGAAACGGACATTTTAATGTTTAAACCCCGATGTTTCGTTTGATATTTCAAGTTGAAATACATTTTCCAAACACTTCGTATTTCAGCAAGGAAACAAAATGTTTTTCTTTGTTTGTTTGTTTTTCGCGAAGTAACAAATTTAAAGTCAATTATTATTAATTTACTCCTATTATTTGGATTCCAATAAAGAATAGTATTTAAATTTGGAATGAGTGATGATAAATTTAAATCTATCGGAGTAAGAGAGAGAAGCGACATATTTGTTATAAGATTGGGAATAATGATTTTGAAGGGCGTAATAAGTAGGTGTATGAGCTCAGAAATCACGATTCAAAGTCTTATGGACACTGCGCGTTCCAGCAGTACAGTTCGATGATGTGAAATTAATAGCAAGGCCATGGCGCTATCACCTTATCTTAGTAACTGTTGACGTGTCATTGAATCTATCGAGTTCTTTTATGTGCCCTTGAGAACTATTGGTTTCGAATGTCACGCCGTTTCGACGACGCATAGCTCGGTAATCTGTATTGAGACTAGAATAGACTCAGTTCTGAGGAATTGAACCATATTCATCGAGGCATAAGCATTTATGATGTCCGAGCATTTATTGACATATCACGGGAAAGATGACCTTGATCAATAACAGATCGTGCGTTCCGACAATACTTGAATAAATTTACACTAAACGGATTTAAGTCGCAATTAAAATGCATTAGTATATATGTAAAGGGGTAAAAAGGTTAAATTCTCTAACTCAGTAAATGGTATACATCCAATTAATTAGATTTTTTCAAAATATGGAAGTGTATCTGAAATAGTATTCCGTCTCAGTTGAATCAAAATAGCATTTGAATATGCGAGTTTCTCACTGAACTCCTGTGCTTTCGTTTTGATTGGTTTAAATGTCTAGACCTCGGCTTAAAGTCGCGCGGTGACAACGCCTGGTGGGTATTGTGCCGTAAGATTCTGTGTGATGAACCCTGATTTCTTACGCAGTGCTGAGCGGAGGCAACGCAGCTGATCTGCTGTGGAAATGACCGACGGGAGGGAAAAATACGTAACGCTGTATGTAGGGATACCCAATTAAATGTACGTGCTGCGTTGGCCTCTGCGGTGCAAATCCGATGTACTAACCATCGGCTAGTATGGCGAGACGGTGCTTTAGACTAAATCGCAGAGCTACAATCTGTCTTCTTCAACACATATTCTCTGTGCACATCAATTTTCAATCTTGGCAAATTTGTTCATCTATTATCTTCTCATAGATTTCGTTCCATGTTCCCGAAAAATCGATTTCACCCACGAGTTGATTATGTCCATGATATCGTAAAAGAAATATGAAACAAAAATAGCTGTAATAAAAAGTCATCGCACATGTTTATTGATTTAGTATTTTACTCATTATGTTCATTAGTTGTGTGTATAATATTTTTTATGTTCATTTTCGTGCTTTTTATTTTGTTAAATTAGAATATAGAAAGTTTCTGCTAAATTGGTAAATAAAATCACTTATGCCATCGTAGCAACGGTGTAGCGAGTGGTTGATAGGATTTGCTGCCATAATCAGTGCTACATGAAGTAATGGGGCGCCAAAATGACTGAAGAAAACTATAACAATTTTTATTTAAATTAAGTCTCATTTGTTTAAATGTGAAGAGAAGTGAGTTAACACTGTACCAAACTCACCTTTTTGGAGTTCTTTTAGCCACAGGAGCTTTTAGCCATGGGTACCAGAAACAAGTCTATCTACAAGTCTGCTTTACTTGAGGATTATATTGTGTGGATTCTGAAACATTGTGATTCGACTCTCATTCTCAATAACTGCGACATATTATATTACAGGTACACAAATGCAATATGTTTACTTCTCAGTTACATCAAATTACCACGTTCTACTTTTGTAACGACAAAGAAATACTTGCTTCGTACATCAAATTACTTGATACATGACAGCCTGTTGTCATTTAGAATATTTTACACAAGATGATATTAAAAATCTAAAAACAACAATTCCAACAGAAGGTAGTATGAACATAGTCGATGTTTCAAAGAAATGGATACAACCAGATTTTAATTCGTTCAATGTAAGATAATAAATATTTTTTATTTATTTGGCCTTAATCCTCATAACGCCTTGTCTCTTACAAAGTCATTTAAAGGCTATATCATCCTTTCTTCTTTGGTTTTATTTAAAATATTTTAGATCGTTTCTTTCCTTTCAGTGCACTAACCAACGTTTCCTCCCCTGCTTTGGAGAAGCAATACGGTGATCGATCTTGGTCATTGGAGTATTTCTCCTGTCCATCTGTCCTTTCTCACTCGTTGTTCTGTTCGTGGTCCCATTTTCTGTTATGTATCTCTCTTACGTATGTCTATCAACGTTCCTACCTTTATGTTCTTAAAACTTTATCTAGTTCTTCTCTGTTCGAATTAATTTCTTATAATGCCTTATATCCCATAGTCCTTTATGTTTTAATTATTGAATATATTCACTTCTATCATTCCCATAAATATTACATGAGGGTTTTCGTTGTTTGGCTAAGATAACCGGGAGTTTTTGCGTAGCGTACTTGCAAGCTATCGTATACGCTATCCACATGCAAGTTACTTCTGCGCATGCTCAGATGTTAGTGGTACACTAACGCTTCTAGCGTAGTACGTTACAACGCCTGTTTGTGTATGATGTTATTGGTACGCTAGTGAGTGAGGTCTTGGTGGATTCTGGTCTGGATTAGAGGTTATGTTGATGTGAGAGGATATGTGAGAGATTAGTCGGCTGTGTGCCGTATGAGCACGTGCTTGTGTACTCACAGTACAGTTTACCCGTGAACGCTTGCATATAAGTAGTTTGTTTAGGTATACAATTTTCAGTATGAATTATTCAAAGGTACGCTTCACAAAATGTATCAATTACACTAGTTCTTTCCACTTTGCGCCACACGGTTAGCGTTATCAACGTAACGTATACGCTAGGAAGCTCGTACGTTATGCAAAAACTCTCTATTATGAGACCATCCTCGCTACGGTACAGTGACTGCAGAATAGTTTAGGTCCCCTCCCATGAACGCGGAATGTCGGTAGCGGGGAGAACATGGAACCGATTTCAATTGTGAAATATGAACGCGTTCAGACAGGTACAGAATAATCCACATCTGTAGCGAACAGTGCACCATTCGTTTTCAAGTTTTCCACGCGCAGTATTATCCTGCGTCCTACCGGTGTCTCTGAACATCCTTCAATAAAAGGACAATTGAATCTGATAAAAAATACCCATTTTTGTTCGATTTGAGTTGTGAAAATTATTTCCCTTTCGTTTTTCTTTTTGAAAAACATGAAACATTTCATAAAAATGTTAAAAATTATCCAGGAGTTTCCTTTATTATTAATTAAGTACTAACATATTGTACTCTACTATTGCTAACAACAGAGTCTCTTCATTTGAAGATGTATTGGAACACATTTCTAATTGTTTAATTGGAATAAAAATGAAAAATTGTAATCTAAAATCCCCTTAACGGTTCTCAAAATATCACAAGTCCCGCAACTTGCTTTGCTCCGGTGAGACCCAACCATCGATTTCCTATTTTCCCTTTACAGGAAAAGTGCCCGCAACCACTACCGTTCCCATCATACAACGTTTGTTCGATTGGACTCAAACATTAGATTCTTGAGCTCCTATCAGTTCGGTTCATTTTCTGCACATGAGCAAAAGGAAGATTCAAATAACATCTTTCTATCCAAATGTATGTACGCTAATTTTTGTTCAGTTATTTGAAAGAAAAAATACAATTTTGTAAACAAATAAGAAAAAAAAAGTATTTTTATGACAAAATTTTGTAATTTCTTTATAAAAATATTTTTCTGGCCTTAATAAGTTCCCTGTCTATGTTCCTTTTTATGGGGTACTGTGGCACAAATTTTAGTATATTGGTAGTTTTATAATATGCCTTGTAAAATGATATGCTGATACCACCACTTTAAAAAGTACACTTACTCAAAAGAGTCGCTTTTAATTCCTTTTTGTGGATTCAATTGGTCTTATAATCCCTAGTTCACAATAATAGAGTCACTGGTAGCGGTGCTGATTGTATATTTAACAACTATGTTAAATATTAATTCGAATGAAATCAAATGACGGTATCACCATTTTACTTTTCCCTCAAACGGCGAAACTTGGTATAAAATTATTTATTCTGCTAACTTGTGCAGTGATTTTTACAATGAAATTTGTATTTAACTGAGAAAGCTGTTGCAAAAATATGCTAGAGATATATTTACTTCGAAGCATATCTGTTGTGACCACTAGTGTCTTTGTAGTTGAAGCATCAGGATAAAAAGAAAGAAACCTAATAGTGGATGGGAGTGAGTGTATGTCATTGCTAGTTTACTGTCCTTGGTAGAAATGCGAGAGCCACCTCGTTCAGGCAGTATGGGTCTCATTCGTCGCATCTACAAGGAGAGCACTCCACCTGCTACGCCCACTCTGGATTCTGTGTCTGATAGTGAGGAGCGTCTTTACCAAGCTACGGTCTTCCTGCAGAAGATCATCAAGGGACGAGCAGTGCAATGTTTGGTACGTATTTGTTTAGTTTTTTACCATTATTCTTGCTAAGGTTTTTAACCATATCCGCATTCCTTGTCTTTAGCTCTCTTATTCTTCTTAGCATGCGTTTATAGCATTAAGACGATGTACATACTCTAGACGTTTATACCATAAGACGTCTTCTGCCGCATGGCGGTCATTATACAATAACTTTAATATTTCCATTTTCGAAATAATACATACAGTAACATCGGTTTCTCGATATCTGTTGATTTACCATTTTTTATATTTGATTATTTTAGTTTCTGGAAAACAACTGAGGAAGATTCTCGAATCTTGAGAAATATTTATTTATTTATGTATTTATTAAACCAGAAAATTTTACAAAGTAAAATCTTCCAGATGTACATTAATTACCTGTACACAGGTCTGGTAAAAATAACTTACATACTAGATCTAACACATTTTTTTTTTCATTACATTTAAATCCATGACTTTACTTTATTTACATTTGTTTACCCTAACATTTTCATTATTTCCTTGCGTTCCCTGTTTCTACTTATTTCCTACTGTAAACATATGTATCTTTGTCATACTTTGTCGTATTTTTTTATTTCTTTGTATTGTCTTTACTTCTGGCATATCTTGAATATAGATAACACGACATTCTATTTAATATCACGACAAAATTACAAAATTTACGACCAGAAGCAGAGTTGGCATGCTCAGCTTGAAATCTGTTGACTTGCGTAATGAGTGGAATGTTGCTTCATCGCATTCACGCGAAGTCGTTGGATTGAGTCCCGCGGTTAAGGTATCCTAATCCTCTTGCCAGCCTTCCCAAAAGGGTATAGTTGGATTGGGTCCCGTGGTCATTTTCTTATTTACTTTGTCTCTTAAAGAGGATGACAAAACTCCACCTCCCGGACAAATTGGGATTTTCACAAATTAAGAGTCGAACAAGTTCGCCTTTGACGAAGAAAACTGATCATCAAACCTCAAAAACAAGTATCATTGTTTAATATATTGGTGAATATATTTATTTGAGTGCTTGCCTTATTCTCCACATAGCATTACCGAAGGTCGGTACATCGGATCAGCAACGCAGCCTTCACCCGTCCCCACACGTTGCTACGGCGTAGAGCTAGCAGATAGCAGTCACGTGCAATACTGCTGTCACCACGAACTTCTATGGAGTGCACTTCACTATACCGGCAATACACTTTTCTTAACGAAATAGAAAAAGTTAAAATTTCTCACAATTAAAGAATATTTATATCGGAGAGTAACGGTGTCTATCAAAATAATATTGTCATTAATTTTCACACCATTATATATTATTTCATGTAGTCACCGTAAATGTTCTGGCCTATTGACATAAAAACATTTTCCTGTCAGAAAAAAATGTCAATGAAAATACTGAAGGAGGAAGTGAATTTAAAGTTTTACATGAAACATATCTTCTTTTAAAATATATTTTGATGAACTATGGAAACAACGTCTCGCAGAGGTATTGTCACCGTAAAGATTCAAACTTGCAATTAACCCGTTCATGTATATAAGAATCTAGAATTTGATAAATGAAATACTGTATAATCCAGTCTTTATGATGTATTTAGACCAACCATTTAAGTTTACGATCTGAATTATTTTTGGAAAGTTATAGATATTTTGATTTGGGACATATTTCATCCCAGTATGCGAGAAAGGTAAACAATTGTCTTCTTTGAAGACAAAATACATAGTAAAGGTAATCAATGAATTTGGTTTTATAAGAAAAATAATAAAAACTTTTAAATGGAGTTAAGAAACAAAACGCATTTCTCATTCATTCTTAATTACTTCACAATAAAAGGTAAAGGGGCAAAAAGGTACATTCTTCAAACCCAGAAAATTGGCTCCATCTAATTTGATAAAATCACGATATTGTTTTCTAAATAAAAATGAAATCAATTACGTCATTCAAATCAATTACGTCCCAATTGAATCAAAAAGCATTTGAATAGGCGGGCTTCGCACTTCACTCCTGTTCTTTCGTTCTGATTGGTTTAAATGTCTAGGCAGCGCGCGGCATGTCCGCGATGTGGGGACTGTGCCATAAGATTCTGTGTGTTAAACCCTCATTTCTTCACGACGAGCTGCGCGGAGCCAACGTAGCAGGACGGCGATGGAAATGACCAACTGGCGGGGAAAATAGGCAACGCTGAATGGGGAGACAGTCCCATTTAAATGCGTTGGCTTCTCCGGCGCAGATCCAATGTACAGATCGTTGCTCAACGCTATGTGGAGACAGAGCTGTATTGTGTTCATGTACATTTTACAGTCATACTGTGCAAGTATAGGTTGAACCTTATTTTCCGACTACATTTTAATGCACGCTCCTAATATATTAATTGATGAAATTGAATGGTTAAATATTCTTTTTGTTAAACATATCATTCAACTGCACAGAAATGCACATGCCATGCACAGAAACATTCCTCCTCTCATCCCCAGCGCGAGGCAATTGAGTCATGCTCTTCTGACAAGGAAAAACTGAAGAGGTGGTATAGGAGACGGTGACCACGGGACCCTTCTGGTCAGGAAAAACTGTTAAGGGATTAACTGGAACGTAAGCGAAGGGAAAGTCGACCGTGGGACTCAATCGACTGTCACCCAGAGGAGGATTGTCTTCCTTCCGAGTTTCATTTCCTCCTGGGCACAATGTTCTATGATGCGGGACAGAAGTGCTTGCTCCTAAAGGCGGCGTCCTCTATTGAATTGTGCGTCTAAGTTCCATTGCATATCCAAATCAAGTGTTGTAGAGAAAACGCAATTCTCAATCGTCATTATTAATTCAGTTGCGTTTGAATAATTTACCCCCATCAAGATTGCACTTGAAAAACATTTCTGAAATAGTGTTGATCTGAAATATTTATGAAGAACGTTTTTTGAAGTATCGTGAGTCTCTGAGTTCTTGTGTGATTTTGTATTCCACAGATGTTCCAAGGGTTGAGACGCTGTCGCGAACTTATCGGAGAACTGAAAACGACGCACGGTCTCAGTGAAGAAGCGATGAAGGAAGCACGCAAGATGGGCAAGCACGTAGTGGGCATCCAACGGGATGAATATCTCTACGACATCGAAGTGAGTTCATTGAATCGTTTCTCATCCGGTAAAACACTAAAGCATGCTGAAAGGCATCCACATTATGAAAAAATAATCGTTCGAGTATAAACGCACTGCTCAAATATCTCAGGGTCCAAGAAAATAACGGAACGAACGAAAAAAGAGACGAACAAATTTGAAATGGGGAAATGAAGGGAAAATTCGGTTAAAGAAAATTTGAAAATATGGGACCTAGAAAACTCGAAAGCTGGAGAAAAAAGGGTGCATTGAGGAATTAATTAAAATATGTTCAGCAATAATCTTTAGAAAATTTAGAAAAACTATGCATTTTTGTCTTAAGTCAAACACTGTGATAATTAATAATGAAGAGAAATAACTTGCTTTTTGTAGACAATTTAATTTTGAATCAAATTAAGAAAGTTCACTAATAAAACAATACTACGTATATTGTCTCTAATGCAAGACATCGACAGGCGAACTTGTTTGTTGCCAGCAAGTGACTGCTACAACTTTCTTTCCAAATTGTGACATGTGAACTTTCTTAATTTGATTTAAAATTAAACTGTTTGCAAAAAACATGTTGTTTGTCTATATTATTTATATTCAGATTTGCAAACGTCGAACATCATTAACTTTGATGACATACTCTTTGATTCCTTTTTCTCCGTTAGTGAAATTTTTTCTTTATTTGTATACCCTGAATACAAAATAATTACAAAAAATGAATACAAAATTCACTAGTTGACATTAAAAAATGCAGCAAAAAAACTAAAGAATTGTCTTTCGTGACATGACCTTTGTTGTTTCTCTCTTAAAACTAATTATTTTAGTGATGTGAATCTTCAAAGAGATTCTTTCTTTGTGTTCGGAATTCACTACGGTATACAAACGGTTCACTTTTCACTCCTAAACTCTTTCAATGTTCTTAACCTCTCAGACTCTATGATGTCCCAACTGCGTGCAGCATTCTTGGGAACAAGCGTCGCAAAGAGATTTCTACGTTATTTCTTTGAATTCATGTTATTTTCAATCATACAGTCGTCCACCATCAAGTCAATATGGGACGAAATGTCTGAAACTATATCATTTGTAAATGCCATGAACGCTGATATATCCTTATTCTACCCATTTGTGAGTGCACAGGAAAATTATTTTACTTATTGCTTTAGACAATTTAATTTTTTTTATAAATAACTCATAATTATGAGATCTATGATGTTTTCCTCCCTTCTCTGCTTCAAAAATTCGAATGACTACGAAAGGAAAAATATGTTACTACGAAAGGAATGATTTTCCCATTCTTTACATTATAGTACGATAACTCTTGCTCCAATTTCTTACATATAGCATACGTTAAGTTCCCATCATCCCCTTTAAATGTTGGAACCATAAATGGCTTCTTTTTTTTCAAAATCGGATTACATAAACTTGGTTACAGTAAAATGAAAATAATGGAAGATCAAAAATTCCGACAAAAATATGAATTAGAATGATGAAAGAAGTTGTAATAAATGTCCAGTAAATAAAAAAGACTTGATAGTCGAATGCAATGGAACGATTATGACTGCGTCATGTTACTTCGTCGCTGTAATGCCTTCCATAATGTAAGTTATTCGAAACCGGAGTAATGTACTTTGCATTATTAATATCTAGTTTCTTCTATCTAAAACATTTGAGTAATTACAGTAATGACTCATTCGTAACATTAGCTAAAAATACTTCAAACTAACATTCTTCATTTTCTCTGTTGATGAAATATATTTAAATCCGTGACCTTTGGAATGCATTTCGTGTATTCGTATTCGTTCAATGCAGTACATGGTATGCGATTGGCGTGGGTGCAGGAGAAGCGGCTGATGGGTCTGGCGATGCAACTGCAAGGCACCACCGTGTCCATGATGCTGGACTTCCTCAACAAGGAGTTGGTGCGCTTGCAACAGGAGCGTCTGGCGCACGCGTTCGCTCTGCTGGCGGAGCGCTCACGCCAGGATCGCGAAGCGAGCGAAGCGGGGCGTCGCCAAGCGGAGGAGCGTCGTCGACGAGAGCACGACGAAATGTGGCGACAGGTGCGACGACGTTGACCAATTGAAGCGCATTGTGCCCCTATTTGGCCTCGAGTCATATTGAAATCTACCCTTCTGGCAGATTAAACGTAATTGTTGCTCACTTAAACTTTTCCGTTAGCGTCGATCCACCCTTGTATCCGCACTAACATCGTAATGACATTTAGCGATTTTGTTTATATGTGCTCTCTCTTCGAACGCTCTCAAGCGATGGAACAGACATGAGTAGCGGTATCTGTGAGACAAACTTACGAAAATTCGAGTTGATACCAGTTTTGAAACAAATAGTAAATACTTAAAATGAAGATAATGATCGCTAGTACAAAAAATATTTTTTTGGAATGATACCTTGTTCTTGACAATTGATTAAGTGTGCCGGGAAAAAAGGAAAGATGACAAAAATTATCTACCAGAAATAGGACGTTGATATACCTTCTGTTTACGTAGTCCAGTACACCTCGTTTCAATGATTTCTCATCGGATGGCGTCTGGTTCACAAAATGAGTTTGATTTATCAATAATGTATGGATACTTAAAGGGAAATGTAACCTGCCTAGACAAATGCTTATCAATGTTTCTCAAATCTCTGTCTCGTTTTTCCCTTATCAAGTCACGATAATATTGATTTTTTCCACCTCGTATTTCGTGACTTTATTCCTTAAGAATTTATCTTCTTTTATCCGTTTCCGTTTTTGTTCGGAGCAGTGGAATTCCTCATACTTCTTTACATCATTCGCTTCCAAATTAAATGCATTTTCCAAGGGTCCGGGTGAGTTACGTGAACTTTCTTTTTGATGACAATTTATATAATTATTTATTAATTCTTTTAAACGTGAGACTTAACCGTAAAGAGCCGCTCTTAGTGTAAACGACGTCATGTACTACGAAGTCTATCAAGATGCGTATAATTTGAACCAGTTTCCTACGATCATATTACTGTTTATTGTATAGCTGTAGGTTTACTTAAACCATTCGAGGTTATAAAATATGAATAATATGTTTAGAAACTCTTGGACCCGAGACATATCCGTGAATATGTCTTTTGTTACTTCGGAAAAATATTGTCATCAATCCACATCTGAGACGTGTGGGACAAAGGAGAAGAATTCATTCTTTAAAACGACTCAATACAATTAATTGCATGAGAAGAAAATGTAGTCGCGGCTTAAATTACAAATGTACTATTCACGTCTATTATATAATCAAGATAAATAAATAAACTATAACTTAGAATCTCATTAAAAACTATATTGTGATTAAAAAAGATCCTAAGTTACAATTTGTTTATTTACCTTATTCATCAGTGTGCATTCATATGCAGATTTTGGTACTGAACATGATATCCAATCATACTACAACCCCCAGTCCAGTTCTCATTCTCATTGCGGTAGATTCAAACAAAAATGAGATATTGCAGTGCTGTCCAACTGGCAACGCGTGAAACTTTTTTTACGACTCGCGAGTAACAGTATACTTTATAACAAATTTTTCATCAAACGTTGGGGGTACAACTTTGTGTTATAAATTTAAAACAATGTTATAAACCCAAACTGTCAGAATTAATATTGGACGTGGCGTGAACGGTGAGTGAAAATAGAAAATTGTGTTCGGAATTAACCCGTCATACATAACAATTTGAAAACTATTTATTGTAATACTAAATATTAAAAATACTTTTCAAAAATAAGGAAATGTACTACTTATTTTTTACGGTTTACGACTATTTATACAAAATCAGCAATACGTGAATTGGTGAATTGGAAGAAAACGTTTTGAATGTGCAAAAAATAACCCCTTCGTCTTAAAAACATTGTAATGGTTACAGATGAAACCAGTTAAATATGCACTGTTCCCGGTCATTTTTCATGAAAGAAAACAGTCTGTTTAAAATATTTAACAGTGATCAAATATCTTCTGATGGGTTTATTGAAAGAAATTTGTATAACAATGGTGTAATCGGTATAATACGATTTGATGTATTATTTTAGGTTTGAGTGTTTTTTACTAGTATGTATGTTTTTTACAAAACATTGTTTTTGTAAAGAATTCGTTACAGTGGCGTAACTATCCTAGTCGGGACCCCAGGGCAAAATGTAGATTCTTCTTCTTCTTCTTCTCCTAAGGCACTACAACATACCTTTGTATAACATTTTGGCCTGCTCTATCACAACCTTCCAATCCTTTCTGTCCATTATTTTAGTGGTTCAATTCTTGATTTTCATGTTCCTGATATTTTTCAGCACATTATCTCTCCACCTGTTTTTTTTTCATTCGGTCTTCCTCTCTTTTTTGGTAAATAAGGAGAACCAGTTGAAGATTTTCTTCACTGCTCTATCATGGTCAATCCTGTGTAGATGCCCATACATAAGTCTCAGTGCATTTATAAAATTAATTATGTTTCTAGATTTAATTATTTCATTATTTCTCCATTACTTCTTGTTATCCTGGTGCCATCTTCTAACTTTATTGGGCTGTATATTTTCCGCAAAATCTTCCTCTCAAATATCATTAGCCTTTGAATGTCATTTGCTTTGAAAGTCCATGTTTCGGCTGCATATGTAACTACTGGTCTTATTACCGCTGTTTTAATTCTGCACTTTTAGAGAGAAGTTTATTTTTAAACAATTTTTTATGAAAAAAATGCACTGTTTCCAGCTACAATTCTTTCTTTAATTTCTTCTCAAATTAAATTATATCATAATAAATTTATAATAAATTAATTGTCAAAAAACAGTACAAACTGCCTATGACCACGCGGAGGAAAAAAACTAACTTTCTCTCCGGAAGAAAGCAAGGGACCATCCCATCAATTCCGATCAAGGGCCCTAAGGCAGAGGCGGATTAAAAAATTTCAGTAAAAGTTCCTAGATAAGATAAAAAGTTCGCTACGAGTTATAATACATATATAATGTCAATATGTTTGTAATTCAACGCAAATATGTTTGTAAATTTACATGTACAAGTTATTATCGAACTACAGATTATTCTAAGTATAGTGTTTAAAAATCATAGGATTTGAAAAAACACTAAATTCACGATTTATTGTTACAATAAAAACGCCCCTAGACAAAGAATAGAGAACCTGTATAAGAAATCCGCCTCTACCCGAAGGAAAAACGCAGAAAACCCCGGGCCAGGATGGGGCTACAGAATTAATGTACACAACCGTGCCAAAGTTGAGTACACATAAAACTAAATTAATATGAGCCATACGGCAACACAATCATGCAAGAAAATAGTTTTTGAAATTGTTATAAGTTATTTAAAAAGTACTACAGCAATGGCGTGATAAAGTACAAGACGAATTTAACTTTTATTAAAATCCATAAATTATTTTACAGTGTAGAAGCACTGGTGAAGGAGGTAGTTTTTAACTGCGGATTTGAAGGTATTCAATTTCATAATGTCTTTTATATTCTTGGGCAGGGAATTATATAGAACGATTCCCGAATGATAAGGTCCTTTTTGGAAAAGAGTGTTTGACACTCTAGACCGATGAATATTATTACTATTGCGAGTATTGTGTTCGTGAACGAGACTGTTTCGTATAAGGAAAGGGTGACACTTCAGTAATTCGGTCTTAACAAACAAGACCGTTTCATAAATATAAATGCAGGGAAGTGTTAAGATGTTTAATTCCTTGAATAAAGGTTTACAAGAGTTTCGGGGGTGAGATTTACAAATTATCCGAACTATCCTCTTCTGAATTCTGAAAGTTTGAATACTCTGACCGGAATTACCCCAGAAGGTAATGCCGTAACGTAAATGGGAGTAAATGTTTGCAAAATATACGCAACGGGAAATACGTGGACTAACTGCGTTAACTAAGTTTCGGAATGCGTAACACAATTTGCTTAATGGGGAATTAAGATAGTCAACGTGACAATTCCATTTGAGGTTGTCTTGAATATGGAGACCTAAGGATTTTGTATTCGTAACAGTTTTTAATTGTGTTCCGTTGAAAGAAAGACAAACCTGGAGTAAAGATTTAGTTATACTATTGTGAAATGACATATACACTGTTTTGACAGTGTTTACAATGAGACGATTTGCATGGAACCAAGTTGAAAGGTTAGACGAAACTTTTTGAGCATAGGCGTGCTTACACAGTAAATTAGTGTTATCAGCAAAAAGAATCATTTTGCAATCTGATGTGGATGATGACATGTCGTTCACATACAATAAAAAGAGTATAGGGCCGAGAATTGATCCTTGGGGTACTCCGCAAGTAAGTGGCTTTGTTTCTGAAAGACAACGCTGAAGTATTTTATTTTTAGTATAGGATATTTCGACCTGTTGATATCTATCTTTTAAAGAATAA